>JASEVX010000004.1:42712252-42836899 GCA_031761405.1 Serripes groenlandicus
GAAAGTTCTACTGTTTACCTGGTATGATTTAGTGTCGTAAGCTATGAATACATTTAGTAAGAAACATGAGAGACAGAGACAGAGACAGAGACAGGAGAGAGAGAGAGAGAGAGACAGAGAGAGACAGAGAGAGACAGAGAGAGAGACAGAGAGAGAGAGAGAGAGAGAGAGAGAGAGAGACAGAGAGGAAGAGAGAGAGAGAGGACAGAGAGAGAGAGACAGAGAGAGAGACCCAGAGAGAGAGAGACAGAGAGAGAGAGAGACAGAGAGAGGACGAGAGACAGAGAGAGAGAGAACAGAGAGAGAGAGAGAAGACAGAGAGAGAGAGAGTGACAGAGAGAGAGAGAGAGAGAGGAGAGGAGAGAGAGAGAGAGAGAGAGAGAGAGGGGAGAGAGAAGAGAGAAGAGAGAGGTGAGAGAGAGAGAGAGGAGAGAGAGAGAGAGAGAGAGAGAGAGAGAGATAGAGAGAGAAGTAGAGAGAGATGAGAGAGAGAGAGAGAGAGAGCGGAGAGAGAGAGATGAGAGAGAGAGAGAGAGAGAGAGAGAGAGAGGATGAGAGAGTAGAGAGAAGAGGGGCGTCCGTCGTATGTACGACTGAAATATATGAAGTGTCTGTCATGTGATCTCATAATTTACTCTGGACCCGCTATAAAAAACCAGTCAGATACGGTACAGAATATGGTTCATACTTCTACTCCCTTTTAAGGACCAAATTACCATTTGTTTATAAAGATGAAACTGTGTTCATTGTATAATACCATTTGTCATTTTGTTGACGCCGTTGAGGAAGCGCGGTGTCAGTATTTGAATAGGTTTAAATGTTGTACCACGGGGTTGCGTTATCGAATAGGGAACAACCAACATTAGTATTGTAAAGAAAAAACTCTGTAATATGTTTGAAAAAAACAACCTTTATGATTCAATAAAATTGTATTAATTAATTTAAGAAACAACAATATACAAAATACGTTATGTCTTCTACCGTTATTACAATAACGACACATTTTATTTTGTATTTAATAACTTTTCCCAACCTTTTTATGCCCCGGAATCTCCGATTCGGTGGGCATCTAGTTTTTGGCCTGTCTGCACGTCCTTGTCTGTCTGCACGAAAAAAACTTTACACCTTGACCACTACTTTTGAACCATACAGGTACGGCTACCATATTTCACATGTGTATTCCTTGTGGACATGACCTTTCTGTCAGTACCAAAATATTTTGACCTTGCGACCTTGACCTTTGACCTTTGACCTAGATGTTGCCATTCTCGAAAAAAACTTTAACCTTGGCCATTACTTTTGAACCATAACAGGTACGGCTACCCATATTTCACATGTGTATTCCTTGTGACATGACCTTTCTGTCAAGTACCAACATTTTTTGACCTGCGACCTTGAGCCTGCGACCTAGATGTTGCCATTCTCGAAAAAAACCTTTAACCTTGGGCCCATAACTTTTGACCATAACAGGTACGGCTATCATATTTCACATGTGTATTCCTTGTGACATGACCTTTCTGTCAGTACCACATTTTGACCTTGCAACCTTGACCTTTGACCTAGATGTTGCCATTCTCAAAAAAAAAATAACCTTCACCACTACTTTTGAACCAAAACAGGTAAGGCTACCATATTTCACATGTGTAATACCTTGTGACATGACCTTTCTGTCAGTACCACAATTTTTTTCCTTGCGGACCTTGACCTTTGACCTAGATGTTGCTCAATTCTCGATAAAAAACTTTAACCTTGACGAATTCTTTTGAACCATAACAGGTACGGCTACCATATTTCACATGTGTATACCTTGTGACATGACCTTTCTGTCAGTACCAAAATTTTCACCTTGCGACCTTGACCTTTGACCTAGATTTTGCCATTCTCGAAAAAAAAACTTTAACCTTGACCACTACTGTTGAACCATAACAGGTACGGCTACCATATTTCACATGTGTATATCTTGTGACATGACCTTTCTGTCAGTACCAAAATTGTTCACCTTGCGACCTTGACCTTTGACCTAGATGTTGCCATTCTCGAAAAAACTTTAACCTTGACCACTACTTTGAACCATAACAGGTACGGCTACCATATTTCACATGTGTATTCCTTGTGACATGACCTTTCTGTCAGTACCAACATTTTTGACCTGGCGACCTTGACCTTTGACCTAGATGTTGCCATTCGGGGGGGGGGGGGGCATCAGTGTTTCACAAACACATCTTGTTAGACTTAGAAATAATGGTTACCGTTAAAGTGTTGCATGCAAGTCTTTTTCTCACAAACCACAGATGCTATTGCTTTGAAACTTTACACACTTATTGGTCATCATCAAATGACCTTGCAGAACAAGTCCCAAACTCATATCAGATTTGACAAAATTATGCCCCTTTTTGGACTTAGAAATGTTGGTTAAAGTTTTGCATGCAAGATGCTAGTCTATCATGGTCATATCTCAGTAACCACTAATGATCTTGACTTGAAACTTCATTCATGTCGTCAAAGGTGTCAGACCGTCAAGTTAAATAACTATTGTATGAATTCAGTACAAATTATGGTCCTTGTTTTACTTTGACAATTTGGTTAAAGTTTGGCATGCTATGTACTATCATGCACATATCTCATTAACCACTGTTAACTATAGAATCAAATGGCAAATAGTCGAGCATGCTGTCTTATGGACAGCTCTTGTTTGTTTATATACTTCTGTTACGTCAACATTTACCCTTTCTGCTCTTAATAACCGTTCATTATAGCCTATGGTAGTCAGGTGAGCAATAAAGGCACATCTTTGCCTTCCTGTTTAAAATAAAGGGACGTTTGGCCTTCTTGTTCAAAATATTTACATCCTGTCTGTTTGTACAGGTTATTTAATGTACTGAACTGCATCTGTTTCCTTTAAGCCATGCTTCAAAATCATGCGCGGCGTCTGTTATGCTTTGCATCAAAATTCGTCTTGTAATGTAATTAGTACAGGAAATATTAGTTTCGTCGGCATTACCATTGTTATTAATGTCATTACAATAATAGAATATAAATTACAGAGGACTTCTAACTGGTAAATACAATAACGCTGTGAGACCTGACGCAGAAAGTGGTCGTATTGGGTTTGTACATCAAAATGAGAAGCTCGCCAATGCGTCAGCTCCGGCCTGGAGTCAGTTCGTAGATAACGATGGATACTGGAAACTAATCGATATCATGTCGAACATTGCTGGTAATCATGGTAAGCTTGTCCTTTAAGCCTTTCCAACTTTTAACAAATCCCGCAACAACTTTATAAACACCTGAGTAAAGATATGGAAAACCTGTATACATGTAAATTGAATTTGAATTATTAGATAGAGTTGAAAACATTGTGACAAAAAGAGAATTTCTCGTTTGAGCAATTTCTCCTTGTGTCAGTTTGTTTTCAAAAGTCGTCTGCTTCAGATGCGTCATAATGCGTCTACGAGTTCATAAGCTCAATGGGTGTGTACGTCAGATCGAGCTAGGCAGTCACAGTCTAGGCATGTAGTTAATTGGATAACTGGGAATTCTGGGAATTTATTGAGACCGTGATACCATTTCTGTTTATCATGATCAGTATAAACATAAAATGCATTAATATTCCCAGATTGTATGGTTAGTTGATCATAACGAAAAGCTTGTCATACAACGTGTTCACGCCTAGGTTCAACTCGTAAGGGCTGGAAAGTAACGGTGGAATGTTGCTGACGATCTCGTAACGTTGACATGTTTTAAGAATATATTCACACAGCGAGTCTTGATACAGAAACATGTACTTTAACTAATAAAGATACCGTTCTTAAGAAGATTTCTAGATTGAGAAAAGTAAAAAGTTCATAGAAGAAAATCGTTCCCGTGGAAGATTTGGTCTTGGTGATATAAAATGAACATCACGTAATTTCCTACATGTACGTTACAGTGTATATGTATACGCGTCTTGAATACCGGGGTTTAATGTACGTTTCGTTGCAGTTTGAAGAGCAGCACTAAATTGCCTTCACACACAGCTTATTATGTTAACCCTTTCCCATACATACAACAAATCTGCAGCTGACGACTTTGAAAACATACTCGAAACAAATAATTGTAACTCCCTTTTAATGAAAGTTCAATAATTGAATCGAGTTGAAAACATGGTGACAAAAGGAGAAGTTGCTCATTTTGAGCAATTTCTTCTTTTTCGACATGTTTTCAAAAAGCCGTCTGCTGAAGAGGCGTCAGAAAGCGTCTATTTGAGGGAAAGGGTTAATGTGGAAATGAAATAATAAAAAAAAAGGCTAGATTTCCACAAAGCAAACTGTCCAGTCCAGATTCAAGTAATCAAATTAAAATGGAAGATATACATTATGGTCAAAGTTAGTTGATTTACTTTACGATGAGTGGCAAAGTGATTGGAATGAGCAAGTAAATAATAAACTGCACTCGATCAAGTCAGTACTTGGTGAGTGGCTACCAGCTTTTAGATCCTGTCACCGAGAAGAAATTGTCCTTGCTCGTTTACGCATTGGGCACACATGGTTAACTCATGCATACTTACTGAAAGGTGAGGAAGCACCTCAATGTATTCCATGTTTTACACAACTTTCAGTACAGCACATTATTCTGGAATGTGCTGATTTCGCTCCAATACGTGATAGATTTTTCAAGGCTCAAAGTACGCGTCAGCTCTTTGAGTCTGTCAAACCGGAACTTTTATTTGATTTCCTTAGGGAAATTAATATTTTTAATAAGATATGATTATTTCTTAAATCGTGCTTTTGCACATTCCTTACTCTTACTGATCCTGTTCCACATTTCCTCAGATATTATTTATCTTTATGTTAAGTATTACATAGTAATGTTGGGCTTGTTTGCCTATATATTATTTTATATTGGCTTACATGTTATTTTATATCTATTTTAGGTATCGCATACATCATGTTTGATTATTTCACCATTATTTATTAATTATTAAGTAAATTATTAAGCGCCCAAAATGACCTTAGTTGTCGACGGGCCTTAAAACACCATTCATTCATTCAGTATCTGTCCGACCAACAATGATAAGGCGAAACCAGCTGTGACGTCATATCGATACAGATTACTGTGAAGATTTGCGAGTTCTTGAAGAATTTTAATAAATGTTGTATCCTGGAGAACATATTTGATCCTAGGATTACAGGCAATACATTTTATTTTAAAAGACATTACACAAAATGAAAAATAAGTAACTTAGCTTATATCATTTTGTTGTTATTTTGGTCGATTGAAGGAACAGTACATATACGGAAAAAAGAGTGATCTGAATCTATAAGAGTGACAAAGAGTGGTCTGAATCTATACTAGGCAAAAATTGATTCTATTTCCTGAGGTGAAAAATAATTTACTGAATTACAATTAACATCATATATGCTTTTAATGCATCTACAGCAGAGGAAGTTTGAAATAAATATGGCAAAATGTAAAATTGCTCATCGTGATCAATTTCTCCTTTGGACACAATGTTTTCTACGTGATTCAGTAAGATATACTTCTCTTTATAGAGTTTCCATATTTCTATCTGTATGTTTTAAACGTCGCCTGCTGCAGATTTGTTGCATGAGAGCCTTTTAAGCCTTTCCCTCATATGACAATTCTGCAACAGACGACTTTGAACGTATTTTGTCAAAACATAGAAAATCTCCATAATTGAATGGATAACCTATGACAAAAAGTGGAAAACATTGTGGAAAAAGGAGAAATTGCACGTTTTGTGCAATTTCTTCTTTTGTCACTATGTTTTCAAACAGCCGTCTGCTGCAGAGGCGTCAGAAAGCGTCTATATGAGGGAAAGGATTAAAATATGTTATTCGAATAAATAGGCGAACTTCTGCAGTATTGTTCCCGCTGATTCTTGTGAATTCAAACCTCAGCTTGGCAAACTTTTATTCCGACATTTGAAAAATGACAATGCTACTAGCGTCATTGGTCTTCCACAAATGTTTTATATAAGTTTTGGGACTCAACCATTGCATAATGATTTTCACACTTATCATAATTACCTTTTTCATTCACTATCTTCTTATTCTTCATTAAGATCAAACCGGAAGCGTTTCTTACAATGAACGTCCCTGTTCCTACTAAGTTTTCTTATTTCATTCCTTCCCAAAACGAAGCAAGTTATTTTAACAACCTTCAAAGATAAATATTCGCGCGAACTCAATAGGAAGAAGAATAGAATCAAAGTCTAGCAAAACAAATTAACAAAACAGTACGATGGTGTTGTCATTTATTATGTATTTCATGTTTAAATTCTCTTCATTTTCTTTGAAGAGAAAAATCTAGGAAAGACAGATATGATACATATGACGTCGGCAATGCATGATAAACATATTTTCAACTACATTTTCGAAGTTTGATGTTTATGTTTTAAACTTCAAATGGTTGCATTTCACCTTTAATCTTAAATATATTTCAGGTAAAACTATCCCACAAGTGGCCTTAAGGTGGTTGATACAAAAGGATGTTGTTGCGTCAGTAATTATTGGTGCCACTTCTGTTGAACAGCTAGAGGATAACATGGGTGCCAGTACCGGATGGAAGCTATCTACTGGCGAGGTTTATACAATCGCACATTTTATTTCTTTTGATAATTTAGAGAATGATCAGAACGTTCTGAAAGTTCTCGGTTCATATAGATGTATACTCATATTCGGTCCCATACACATATGTGTGTTTGCCTAGATGCTATTCGATAGATACCGAACTAGATTCACCTTATATAATGTCTTTCTGCTTGTGGGTGTGAACACAAGTATGTGAACATGCTTTGTTAAACTTATAATAACGGCTGCAGGACTTCACAGTGATTGTGACCACATGCAGTGTTTTAAAATAAATAAAATTGTACTCCCTTTTAAAATTGAAACTTGGCTATGTCTCCGCTGTCGAAGTGGCGAAACCTCCGGGTAGCCGTGCGCATGCATCAACAACATTGAAAGATTATTCTGATGTTAACGGACAACTTACTGTGGTAATTTGTACACATATCGTAATTTCTATTTATATATATAATATATAATGCGATGAAAAAGTTTCACAAGAGGGAGCCAAGTAGTCATATCTGGACTTGGCTAAGAACAGTTTTATATACTCTCGACAGAATGATGCTGGTAAAAAGCACAAACACTAATCCCTATCTCTCAATTTCAGATGGCGTCCCTGGACGAGGCGTGTCCCCGTGCTAACCCCTACCCGTATGACATGATATACGGAAGATTAAATGTGGCCAGAAACAACTACTTTAACAAATCTTACATTCCTTAATATGATAACTTCATTTTAGTGTTTGGTTTACGGTTTTACTTACTTTGATATTGTAATTTACACATAGCCATTAAAACATTTCAAGCGTTTGTCGGGTTTTATTACAAACAATTAAAGTATTTAAATGAACTAATTATTGGAAGAAAAGTGCAAAGTACCTCCTTTAGAAATTAGCTATGTTGAGTGTTATTTATTCATGCGAATTTATAATAAGGTTCAAAAGAATATGTCAGAATTCACAAATGTGACATATTGCTCGACCTTTTAGGAGTTTTGATACGAACGTATTTGTCACGGCAAGCGTACATAATTATCATACTTGAAACAAATAATGTTCAATGTTCTTACTTTTTACATATTGCCATGTTAATCAACGGAGAAACATAGTTTAAACAATAGTTTGGTAGAGTGTCAACAAAGGAACATTTGATCCATCTTTTTCTTCAAATCGGGCCGGTACTTTTTTACAATAATGTTTTTTAAAGTTTTAACTATAAAACATGTAATTAAAACCCGCCCAATCTCCTGTCTGCCATGTTTTGAACGGATTTGAAATATCTAAACAATCTTGGTAGAGGGTCACCCTAGGACTATTTATGTTCAAATCAGAAGAAGAAGAAGATTTTGAAAGTGTGACATTTTGCCCCTTTTTCTCCTTCCACAGCAACAAAAATTGTATATTTAAGTGAATTATTTTAATGCGTTTGAACGAGGAACACCCAATAAACATTCATGTCATTTTTCATGAAAACTGGTCAAGTGGTTTCAGAAGAAATGTTGTTTAAAAGACATTGTGGACAGATGATAAATGTCAGACATTAAGTGGTCAAAATAGCTCACCCTGCACTTCGTGCCCAGATGAGCTTAATCTATTCCATTGACTTGTAGAGTACAGAATAGCTGGTCTGAAATACTAACTAGTATGACCACTAACATGTCTAAGCCCTTTCCAAAAAACATCAAATATGCAGCAAACGACATTGAAAACATCTAGGCAAAATATGGAATATTAATGAAATTAAACATATTGAATAAAGGCGATTCTTTTGAGTACCAACAACATATGGTTTTATAGTCTAATAAGGATTTGGGGATTGTATGTAGATATCTTTTATCCTGGTCGTAAATATAGGTACAAAACTATTTATGTTTACTGATTCTGGGTGGGTAAAGTCAAATTTCGCTAAAACCTGAACTTTCTAGCATTTGTTTAACCTTATTACACCAGATCGAGGGCTTGGCGTGAAACGGTTGTAACTAAAAACCTATTTTGAAAACCCTTGTTTAGGGGCCATTTTGACTATTTTGTAAACAATGCAAATTTAGGTGCCATTGCTCAGAACGAGCAATGGCACCTAAATTTCCATTGTTTACCAAGAAAAAAAGATTTAACGCTTATAAAGACATTATGTCGAGATGATTAACCTTGGTAAAAAAAATACCAATTTTAGTTACAACCGTTTCACGCCAAGCCCTCGAGATGTTTGCCTTTGGTTTACGTTTAATTTCCATCATTTGTTGTTTTATAATTGAAAATAAAATACAATTATTTCCCTTTTTAAGAAACATTTTTAACCAATATTTAATCATTCGTACCTTTCTCCATATAATTGAATGGAATCAGCCTAGTTCTGAAAGAAGTTCGAGAGAATTTGTTTTTCACATTGATAATTCGCCTGCAAAATTTACTGTATACTCTTTCAACGTTTTCCCGCTAGAATAAGTCCCTAAATTTCACAGTTATGACTTAAAAAAGAGTTGACTAGATTAAATAAAATATCTATCGGAATGAATATCCAGAATACATAGGCAGGAGTAGGCTGGTAAATCTTGATCCCATAGATAGAAAGGTCAATCATACCCAAAACATGTATTAACACTGTGAATACATGCAAACTGACTTACCTACAACCGATCAGGAATATCAGGTGAACGAAAAGACTACCCAGAATACAAGCCAACATGGCACAGTATCGCAATATATTCCCAGAAACCCCGAGCCACCAAGAAAACGAAAACAAAGATACAAGAAAAAAGTCATGGCTGAAAATGAATTGAAAAAAAAAAAATCATATGGGAAATCAAAAGCGCTCATTTTCCAGTACGAGCCCCGGAATCCCTGCTCGACCAACAGTCTCTCCGACGTTTGACAAAAGTCACAGTGACAAGCGTCATTCGTCTGTGACCAATGGGCTAACAGTCTACGATAAAAAGCAGCCAGTTGCTTGGAAAGTATGTTGTGAGGAGTACTGGTCTGAGAAAAGCCTGAAACAGTAGGTGAGCTGGCCTCCGTGACTGATTTTTTTTGTTGAAAACGGCGTTAAACCCCAAACAATCTCAAATACGATTTAAACTGTGTAACTTATACTTGTTTGTCGCTGTTTTCATGTATTGCATATATATATATATACATGATTATGCGTTTCGGTGACATATGTATATCTGTTATCTTAAGCTCAAAGCTAAACTAATGACAAAATAATTCATATTCCAATCCGGATATAACTTAGACTTCAAAAAAGTAATAATAATTACGTTTACTTTACTTGATCTTCAAATGAACGTCAAGTTCCCATCATTTTAAATTCATTGCGCTACACTTTTTGAGCCTCACCTTTTGAAGTTACGTCCCAGTCTTCCCCGTGGGCCTCTGACTATTACTAACCTGGGCATGTAAGTCGGGATTATATGCTAATTCTTTATACGCGCGCGTACATACATAGAAAGTCGTTTTTCTCAGCTACATCAAAATTATTTGAAAATCGGTTACATACTTTCGGAGGAGGGAAATCTGCATGCGTCACCAAAGAATCGTTTCAACAAAATTATTTGAAAATCTGTTTAAATATTATTAAAGTTATCACCGTATCCAGGGTCTTTTACCCTGCCGTATCCATGCAAAGACCTAATAACACATTAGGTCTTTGATCCATGTAAGGCAAAACCGTCCCGCACCCTGGCTTCCTTGTTTGACCAATCAAAATGGTTTGAAGGAATGTAGTAGAGGGTCACAGAGGAAAAAAATCCACAGTTTATTTGAAATCGGCCAGGTACTTTCGGGGGAGAAGACGTTTAAAGTTTTCACTATAGCCATGTTGCAAAAATAGTCCCGCATCGTGGTGGCTATTTGTTCAAGCAATCAGTATGGCTTGAAGGAATGTCATGGTGTACACATGTAGTAGTAGAGACCAAATAAGTGAAACTTACAAGCATTTTGCTTTAAACAGGTCCACCCAATGAACATTTATACAATCCATAGAGTCTGATCAAGATGTACACAGTTCATAAGTATTTGCATGGAGTTTGTCAGAAGCTCCTGTAAACTTGTGCACACAGTTTCTACCATAATGCCTCAGCAGAGGAGATTTTTTTTAAAATTTATTTGAAAATCGGTCAATTACTTTTGGGGGTGTATTTGCATAACGTTTGTCAGAAGCTCCTGTCAACTTGTGTAGTTTCTGATGCCTCGGCAGATGGAAATGCTAGTCTGAAAATATGATGAGTAGGAGCTGGGACGACTAATACGAATTAGTAGTCCCATATTTTGGCCGCATACTAAACTTATGCGGCTACAACAACAACTTGTTTACATCCGGTGCATTAGCATGGCTAATTGGATAGAAATAATTAAAGATTTTAAGGTAAATACACATTAATTGGTCATACAAATTATAGAATTTGTTTCTTACATCAAGCTGTATCTAATCCGTTATGCACAAACCAATGCGATGTCAAATGACACTTGAGATAATTATTTTGACGCACCGCTTTATTATGCTTAGTTGATAGGTTTTCGGATATACCTATTTTTCGTTTTCCACATTGTTTCTCTATGTTGTTCAATTATTGTTTTATTTATCTAATTTTTTAAATGAGAAGTGGATGTAATCTATTCATTCAATAAATAAATTACTGAACTTTTTTCCCCCTTTTAATAGTGCTGAAATCAATATTTTATCATAATTCATATAAATTTGGTTTGTCGTCTGCTAATTTGGGTGTCATTGGTCAAATTACGCCAAATACATCCAATGTCATGCTGACCCAAATAGTCCCTAAAAAAAACCTTTATTTGCATAGAAATGAGTGTATACCATCACCAGAATGCATTGAACATTGAGTTTAAATCCATTGTTAATGTGTATAGGATGCACTGAAAATATTTGACTTGATCAGTTTTAGTATTTTTGACCTTGTTTGAAAGGGATAGTAGAGACTGCTAAACACCGGTTTTGTCCGGGCCCAATTAAGTCCAAAATGACAGTAACCATTATCGCCTGGTGAATTCTTTCTTGCATACTGCATGACACTTACCCTCATTTTCTATGGATTATATTATTAAAGCATAGAGGTAACTCTTTTTCAATGTTATTGGTGATCTACATGAAAAACGCTTAGAAAGTATGACAATTGAGGGCCTGAACTGGTTGATTTATATGGAATCAAATATGGAATTCATTTTGTGTATTGCAGCGATTTTTTTCCTTCTTTAGCTGGTACCGTTTAACGGACCCATTCACAATTACAAACGGCTCTTCACAATTTTCCAAAAGGGTCCAACGGACCCATTCACAATTCTGGACAAAAGGGTTCGACAGACCCATTCACAATTATGGCCGTCTAGCCTAATTTTAATTTTGTAACTTGCTTTTCTGACAAAATCAAAAACATTCTCGGCCTGTCGCTGTTGTTTACATTTTAATACAAATCGCAACATTTCTCAGTGCCGTATATCCATTCAGGTGTCGCAATTATTTATCCGAAACAAATATTTAACGAAATAATTATATTTCTTATTCGTACAATAAGTATTGGGAGTTGGGTGATATTTCGTTTATTTATTTTTTACCCATTTCGTCTTGTCGATATTACCACGTGTTTTTAAGAAAAAACATGGCGTCCGACGAAATTTTTTGCTGATGTGAATTGGATTTTCATGTATTTAAATGATAAGCTGCATATTTTTTAGACTCAATTTAATGTAAATATGATTTATTTAATCGTTGCAATAGCTGTCTATGATGTTAACATGATGATAACGTTAACCGCGCCGGCGGATAAATGAGAACAAAATTACTTATTGAAGACGCATGCATTTATAACTAAAGCGTCTAAATGATTACGATAGAAACGATTTGACAATGTCGAGAAATAATAAATATTATCAGAAAAAACTACCATCAGCGCCTGAAAAAGGCTATAAAACGATTGATGTTGTATTTGTTAAGGCAAAATTGGACACTAGCCATGATACTGAGCAGCGTACAGAACCTTCACAAGGGCCAAGCATGGAAACAGTTTTAACTGAACCCAACGATCCTCTAGAATTAGGGTCCGTATCGCCTACATCTGAATCTCAAACCGTATCCCCTGCTACTCAAACTGACGATTCAGTGATCGAGACTTATCAGATTGCTACACTATTGTCTTAACAGCTAAATGCAAGCCTTAAAACAGACAACTGCTTATTATTAAGTTACATAGCTGTAATATTTAAATTCACAATTTTATGGAAACAACAACACTATTTATCACAATTTCCCTGGTACCGGACCCATTCACAATTTAGGTAAAAAACTGTATTGTGACATCATAATTAACTCTTTCTCAGTTGCAGACGTATTTTGAACATAAACAGATGGTGACTTTTGAAAAAATTGTTACAAAAGGAGAAATAACTCATTATGAGCAATTTTTAGCTCGACTTTTCAAAGAAAATGCAAGCTATCCTACTTTCCTTAGCGTCGGCGTTGGCATCACACCTTGGTTAAGTTTTTTGTAACAATTATGGCCCTTTTTCGACTAAAACTTTTGGTTATTGTTTTTTCGTACCACCCCACTTTTTAGATCACCTGAGCCAAAGGCTCAAAGTGATCTATTCTGATCGCTCTCTATCCCTCGTCATCGTAGTCCTTGTATACAAATAGACTTGTATACGTGGGAGATAATAACCCATACAGTATAAGGAATGTTGTAAATGGAAATTTATATGTTAAAAAATCAAAGACAGAGCTTTACAAACGTTCTTTTCATTATTCTGGGTCACTTTTATGGAACAATCTGCCTACCGATATTAGATCATCACCAAGTCTATACAGCTTCAAAAATAATCTAAAAAATTATCTTCTGAACCTTAATTGTTAGTTGGAAATAAACTGTTTGATTGACGAATGATTGTGAGTATTCAATACAGTCTGTGACTTGGCCCCACATTTCCCAGGAATTCCTTGAAATTGACTGTCTGTTTATCTCAGCAGGGTCTGTAATTATCACCCTGGTGTGAACATAAATGGCCCTTAAATTCTTCATGGTGTGTTGACTGATACACCTTTTCAGATATTAATTGGTGGCATGCATGCTGTGAAAATGAAGTTTTTTAAAGTAAAACATATTTTTATTAGAAAATACTTACCAGTCATTTAATACCTGATATATAATCTCAACACCGTTAATTCATCCAGAAAAGAAGCTCGCGCAGCCATGCATAGCCCTCACGCGTGTGTGATACACACGGCCGCCGGTAATACCGGCGCACGGGCCATGTGACCCCCACTTTTAATTTCACCGTTAACTTGCAGCGTTTAGTGTTGGGTGACGACGCGGGGTTGGGAGGCGGGAATCTGAAATGACTGGTAAGTATTTTCTAATAAAAATATGTTTTACTTTAAAAAACTTCATTTTTATGTCAAAAATACATTACCAGTCATTTAATACCTGATGACTTTGCAGCATCGGTCGGGAGGATCGTCCAACACAATGCCGGTCCCGAGAAATCGTAGCACTTGGTAAGAGTACCTACGGTACTACTAAATATAAACACAACTGTTTATGTATTTAGTAATTTGTGTATTAATTAGGTAAGTACTCGCTGAGAGTCCACTTGTGTGTCCAGAGAGGAATAATTTCTGATTGAAACGTTTTAAGACTTTATCAGAAGGATCTTATTACTAATTAAAGGAATAGGATATCCAGTGTTTGAATACGCTGCTGACATATCCTTCTCCTACCTGAGGTTGAATAACCCCTACTGTGGCTCTTACAGCCCTCGAATGTTTTATATAGAACTTAAGACCCTTGACAGGGTACAAGATCAGGTTATATCTAAGGGAACACAGTTCACAGAAAGGTTGTGAAATGTGATGGGTTAGGAAGCACCAAAGGCAACTTGGTCTCAGTAGGAATACAGGTTTATAAGAACGGTTGAATAACCATACGGCTGTAAAACCTGATGAAATTCGTTTTTACTGAAAGCAAAGAACTCACTTCCCTGATAGTGTTCGCCAAGCAAGACGAATTTAAGTCTCAGTTTATAACTTAAGAAGCGGCCGCTTCCGAAGAACGTAAAAGTTTGGAGAGAAATGGATCTGAACTTTGAAGTTAAGCGCATTGGAGCATCGAACAATAATTGTTGTGTTCATCGCCAAATCTTGAATGCGAGAGGTCGGCAACAAATGTAAGCATAAATTACTGATTGACGTACCTTAAAAAACACCAATCGGTAAGAACTGTCTACTTCTAATGAAGATGTAACGGTTATGTCGATAGGCAGGCCAGAAGAACGTTGAACTACGATCTCTGGGCCAATACTGTGTTTCTAAAGTCATTGTCAGGAAGAGAATAACGACACCGGAAGTTGACTCATTTGAATTATGGGGGCAATTCAGGGAGTAATAATTATTGCCAATCGAAGGACTACTGTCTACTCTATTGATCATGTACATGTCCTAGTCAGTTAAGCCCTGTACTGTAATGAGTATTTAACACACTGCCCCGAACTGTAAACAATTCGGGTGTAGTATGAAGCATGTATCGGACCGTTTCCCTTAATTACTGATCCTTATCCAGGACATGGTAATCGGATTCTCTTATAGCGAATCGAGTCTGTCCGAAGGGCCAGCTCAACGAGAAACGTCCTACAACGAGTCTCTTGAGGGGAATAGATCCGACTTGCCCGTTTTGGGAATTAATTCTAAACGCAGGTAATCGAAGTGAAGTGTTTGAAAGGAACACTTCCCCGTTTACAAAGAATCGACGGTCATTCCTCGATGAAAAAGCAACCGGTACGTGGTAACAGGTGTCTGTTTGGTCTAAGAATCGCTCAGACAGCCGTTCCGGATTGCGTTCTTGATAAAACGGAACATTCCATTTTATTACTCGACCGTACTAGACGCAATCTGAGTCGATAAGTCTTATTCCGGTCTTCACCGGAACCAGACGAAAGACGGTTGTAGAAACCACCGAATGGAAGGTTGATACCCACTCCATGGCATTCCTGTTAGCTTAATAGAGAGGAGCGCTTCCCTATAGCCGCGGATTAGGGACAGTGCTCTACTTGGTTGTATGCCAACTTTGCTCCCGTACGGGGCTTTGATAAGGCAGGGCCAGCGGAAGCAGAAAGCTAGGCTCGAACTTAGCCTGTCTCTTGTGTCTTCACAGGTTGGGCTTCTAAGAATGCCTTTGCAGAAGTCACTGTACGTTCTGTCCCTGTGAACAATGTTGCCGCATACGCCGAAATGCGCCTATGGACGCAGTGAATGCAGTAACTTCCCACTAATGATAGTTTATTTAGAGTCCAGCTCTAAATTGTTAATCATCCGATGGAGCACTGAACCCGATATGTCTCTTATTCGTCAGACAAGACGGGGTCGTGGGTTTTACCCGACGACGTGCGGATTGACTAAAGCCGGTTCTGGACCGGAATGTCAGTGTCCGATTCGACATGGAGGAATCCTATGATCGATTGATTGTGGTTTAACGCCGTTTTAACAATTTCTCAGTTATATCACGGCGGCCAGTTCACCTACTCATGTATTTCCTGGTTTTCTCACACCAGTACTCCACACAACAATCTTCCCAAGCAACTGGCTACTTTTCCACAAAACTTAGCCCATTGGTGGGAGGAATCCTATGAAGGAGTCATGATCGAGGAATTTATCCCTTTTCCGAAGAAGAATGAGATCGCATGGAATCAACCTTCGGTCCGAGCTCACGTATGAGAGAGTTCACAGAGTGACTATCCTCTGGGAACGGTTGATCCCGGTAGGCCAGCATAGGGGATTGATTTATGAAATCAACTGAATCTCTCCCATGTAATACCGTCGGACATCGACTCGTCCCAACAATTGGTACGATGGGTATTACTTGGGAGGAGTGTAGTCCCTAGAGACGCACTCTCTCCTCCCTGGGGACCGACATAACTATTTGACCGGTACTCCCCATACCCGATGGCCGACTGTTTAATCGGCTACATGTATGTCCCAGCATACTGCCCGATTGACTGCCGAAAGGTTATGTCCTAAGACATTACCCGTTTGACCGGTGCCTTACTGGCTATGTCTAAAGACATTGCCCGATCTCCAAATGACTGTGTCCGAGGACATTTGTCAATTGGAATACTGTTGAATTCCGAAGAATTCATAGTTGAATTTTTGTTTTCACGGTGACCGTTTGCCCGGTAACCGTTTATGCCCAGTTAAGAGTTTGACTGCCCTGTGAACGTTCACGCGACAACCGTTTATGCCCAGTGATTAATTGAGTACTCGGTAGGCATTTGACTCATTCTCTAGCACTATCGACTCATTACATTCATATGAGTGTAAGGAACGACAACTCTGCGAAGGAGATTTTCACTTGGCTGTGTTCGAAAACACCCGGTTGTCCAATGCTTATGTCATAATATTGACAAAACGGTTGGAGTCAACTTGACTTAACGACTGCTCGTTACCCAGCTCTGGGAACGTTCAGTAATGGTAGCTCCCTCTGACCATTACTGACCGGTTGACTAATGATAGGCTGATGTGAGGCTGCTCTATCACTAGTCTCCAAAAACTTCAGACATTATAACTTGGCACTCTGTAGAAGTCCGAAGACTGCTGTACTGCAGAGTGTAGGTTTTGCTCGAAATCATTATAGGTTTAAACGACGTTTAAGCGTCAACCTTCGGGCATAACGTATTAGGCACCACCCTAAGTACTTCCTTAATGTTCTGCTGTAGAGGTCAACGCTCTACAGCCGGCTCGTAATCTGAAGGGGACTGCCCCCCCCCCCCCCCCCCCGCCCCCGCCCGTCAGACGAGGAGGTGGGAGAGTGTCGAGCCCTACGATGCTTGACTCTAATCCGTCTTTCAACTGAAAGACACAACAGTCTTATAAAAGTAAGAGAAGGGATTGAAAATAATATTCAATCTTGGTGTACTTTATTGTTGTGTTAAGGTGTCGATCGTGTGATATGAACCTCCTCTCTCCGCAGCAGAGAGAGGTCGCACTGGATCGATCGTCGGCGCCGAACTAACCGTATGGGACGGTCTCGACCTCCCTTTCACGGAAAACCTGAGTTATTCCGATCGGGGGTTTGCCTTCTAAGGACTGCCTCTTCGAAAGGTGTCCTTCCGGGAACAGTGAATTCCCATCAGGTGGGTATTGCTGATCCCGGTAGGCTTGGTTAACCCGCCTATCACCGATCCGTTACATCTTTTGAAACGGAGCTTTGTATCGGGGAAGGAGTGTAATCTCTAGAGAAGTACCATGTTCCACTTGGAGACACGGAAACATTTCTCTGTCCTGTACTACCTATAACTGGATATCTGGGCCTTGTGCGTAATGACCAGTGTTTTGAATATCCGTTCTCTTCTATTCTCATTCTTTGAGGCGTGTAATCCCTACAGAAGAACACTATTCCCCTTGGAGAAAGGAAAGATTTATCTGTCCTGTACTCCTTATAACCGATGTTAGACGGTTGGATATCTGAGCCTGGTGCGTAATGACCAGTGTTTTGAATATCCGTATAGACCGGTTGTGCGAAGAACGAGTGGTACTAGCTTAACGACTGCTCGTTACCTTGACTGCCCACTGCCCGGTCGCGTCATGTTAAACTGACTGATAATTTGCCCGGTCGCGTCATGGCTTAATGACTGACCGGTCGCGTCATCGCTAAATGACTGCCGGATTTGCCCGGTGACTGGTCGCGCCTAGGCGAAATGACTGACTGGTTGCCCGGTACCCGGTTACCCGGAGTCATATAGGTTTTGCTCGCAAGCATTACCCGGTTGACTAATGATAGGCAGTTGTGAAGCTGCTCTATCACCGGTCTCCAAAGAATTCTGTCCGCAGACATTATAATTTGGCACTCTGTAAGCGTCCGAAGACTGCTTACTGCAGAGTGTGGTGTTAGAGGTGGCCAATCAGTGAGGTTTCCCTTTGATTGACCCATGGCGTCTCCCGAAGGGTCAGCCCCAACACCTGGCGTCAGATAATGTCGTTCAGCAGACGGTTGCTCACTCTTGAGGCCAACCATCACTGTGTCCGTACGGTTTCTGGCCCGAAGGCCTTTGTTTCCCGACGGAATAACAGACATCAGCCGCTGCCATCCGCTCCTCCATGTCCCGCGAAGGACCAGCCGAAGCTGAGGGGGAGCGGTCAGAGCTCCAGATAAGGGGCGTATGCATGTCTAAAATCCTCATTTGACCCTCTTACCCTATGCTGTGGGTATTGAGAACCCACAGCATAGGGTTTGTTTCCTAAGAGGGAATTTGTGGGGAAAATAGCTGATTACACCTCCTAATCTGGACCTCTGAGCGGTTGTGCGGAGTGAAGAAGGAACAGCTCTGACCTTCTGCTCACTCAACACAGCCGCGGAGTCTGATTGTTGGGAGAACCCCTCAAACTCCGCTTCACTCGTAGAGCTAAGAGAAACCTTTTTAGGGGTCTTCTTACTCTTCCAGCTTTTGTGAGTCCTCCTCAACCCAGACTGTTTCCAAATGGAAGCAGGCCAGGAAGAGAAGTACTCACAGGGTGAATCCTGTGTGTACTTAGTGAACGCAAAACAGGACAGACGCGTGTCTCATACAGCCGTTATGAGTCACGCCTCTGATCACCACTATGTGACATAGAATATATATGAAACAAAACAATTTATACGATTCAACAAAAAATATAATTTTTTTCTATTTTTTATTTTCTACTATACCCGTTGATCACGGAACGTATTTCAATGAAAAAGATTTTACAAATATTTTCCAAAATTGTTCATGTTTAATTAATATACATAATGTAATACAAGGCGATAATAATATATTATCGCTAATAGGGTCGGTGTAACTATAACTTCGTTGAAAGAATGAATGGCCATTACCGCACCCGATACGTAACTGAAATAGTGGGTGGGGTAACCCACCCGTGACTTCTCAGTTAGTTGTGTTCACAAAAAACAACTTAATTACAATTAGTAATTTACACAATTATGTTGTTAGGTTGTTAATGTAGTTGAATAACTGAATGAAAATAACTTGTTTAAGGCGAATGCCTTAAACAGACCAAGAAATAAAATATAAAAATGAAATAAATTCTTAGCTGTCAGTTGGTGTGTCCAGAAATTAAAAGTGGGGGTCACATGGCCCGTGCGCCGGTATTACCGGCGGCCGTGTGTATCACACACGCGTGAGGGCTATGCATGGCTGGAGTTTTTTATGGCAAGAAATACGATTACCAGTCATTTATATATATCAGGTATTAAATGACTGGTAATGTATTTTTGACATAAAAATAGCCATGCAGACCCCTAATTGATTTCATGGTGATTTGGAGATAAGATAATAGCTCTCATCAATTATGGGGGAATTTCTGGGGCTAGGTTACAGACGAATGGA
Source organism: Serripes groenlandicus (assembly GCA_031761405.1). Classification (NCBI taxonomy): domain Eukaryota; kingdom Metazoa; phylum Mollusca; class Bivalvia; order Cardiida; family Cardiidae; genus Serripes; species Serripes groenlandicus. Next base: position 42,732,189 of record JASEVX010000004.1, read on the forward strand.
AAAGTTTCTGTCATTGCATTTATAAACATTATGTGAATGCTTGTTTTATATTTTAATGTTTAATTACATTGTTGAATTTCATGTTCAATGTATGATTGTTGAGGGCCACAGGGAAGATTAGTGTAACTAACTGTGTTACCCTCATTAAATAAAGTATTATTATTATTATTATTATTATTAGTCCGTTGTTAACTGTGAGCTTCAAACAAAATCTCTTGAACCACTAGTCCAATTTTAATCTAACTTCACAGGAATGTTCAATTGGTGGTCCACTTTCAAAATTGTCCAAAAATTTAAATTCTATTTAGAACATTTGTTGCTGCAGCATCAGAAAGGGCAGGGGGGGGGGGGGGGGGGGGGGGGGGGGGGGGGTTGAAATGGCTTATCTTTAAAAATATTCTTCTCTGAATCTGCTTGTCAAATTCCATTACAATTTAGTAAAGATGATCCTTGGGTGACCCAGGGCCTCCACAAAAATTGTTCAAGCAGCCATACCATACTGAGTGGTAGAAAAACATGGCAGCCAGGCGGCACCAGAAAAGGGGGGAAATGTCACTTAAAAATTCCATTATTATGAAAGTGCTTGTCTGGTTTGAAGATAATTGCCTAGAAATCTTAATTACTTAAGTGTTCTTCTACTCTTATTTGTTCAAGCCATATTAATTGGTTATAAAATCATAGAAGCCAGGAGTTGATACAAATGGGTTAAAATTAACTTTTAGCTTCAAATGACAACTCTTACAATTCCATTGGACCAATTTCAACTTAATTTGACAGGAATGTTATTTTGTTGGTCCTCATTCAAAATTGTTCAAAAACAAACATACCGGTACATACATGTAGAACTTGGTTGATACCTGCTTCTTTCCGCTGTTTTGATTGGGATTTTTTTGTTCAAATTGGGTAAAAGACGAAAATTTGGAATTGGGAATTGGTCCAATACTCGGACCGGAGAGATCTATAGAAAAAGACCTGACTTTATGTAGCATTTTCCGTTGCGCAGCATAGTTTCTTTTATAGTAACATTCAAGTTGTTATATTTACTATGAACTGAAAAATCCTAACAACAGAATCTAGCCTTGAATGAAAGCGAATAACTTTTATGACACATACTGATTAAAAACGAGTCAATCTAAATGAAACCTAGACTAGCTTGTAAATTGTGCGTCATTTCTTTTATAAATAGCATCATCAAGGCTATGATCAATACAAAATGCGTCAAAATTATAGTGTTTGTGCCTGATTGACGCACAGGGGTTTTAAAAAAACTGGCCAAGGATGTTCATGGTGCGCCAATGACGCAAAAACGCAGCCTAGATTGAACCCTGTATATATATATATATTTGTTTGTTATTAATTCATTACATCATTCACATTAGACCATATTCCAACTTTATCCTCCAAACTTTAGGTGTTTAAATTAAGAACTTACATAGGTTTCCCATATGTGCAGTGAGTGCATTCTGGGAATCTGTAAAAGCAAGTTGAGTATGTGAAATGTCAACTTTATGAGCACTTGTTTTAAATTCAAAAGTCAGAAATTAATCTTTTCTTTTAATCTACAGGCTAATTTTAGGACAATTATGCAACCTCACATCTTGTAACAAAAAAGTATCCCGAGATCTAGATAAAGGGCATTTTCATGTTCTAAAATCCTGATTTGACACTCATGCGCATCAGCTTTGAAACTTTGGGGGCATTTTAGACATTTTGGGGGTCCATCTTAGAACTCTATTATCAAATGATTGATATTTATTGTGTCCATAATTATGGATGCACACTGACAGCAATTTGTTTTGGGGAACATTTAAGTTGAAAATGCATTGATGATGCAGGATTTGAGCTTCATGGCAAATCCCTCAAACCCTTTGTTGTGAAACCATTATTTTGAGTACCCACAACATAGAGTTTGGTTGAGTGATAAGAGAGATATTAAGGGGAAAAGACAAGTTTACTCCCCCTTATCTAGTCCTTTGTTTTCCTTGTGTGATATATGTAGTGAAACTTTAAAGGATCTTCTTGTACAAACATGTACGCCTGATTTGAAAAATAATTTCTCCCGAATGTTCCTTGGCTGACCCTCTTCCAAGATTGTTGAAATTATTACAATCTATTGATAAATATGACCACAAGAGGGGCGTTGCTTGTTTTCCTTGTATGCATAGTGTAAGAACATTGAAAACTGTGATTTCTATTAAATCAGGTAAGCGATTTAGTACCAGTCACCATCATGGTCCTCTTGTTCATGATTTACTCTTTATTTCACTATGAATTTCAACACCATTGTAAAACAACACTCCTGAATATATAAGTTAATTTATAAGGGGAAAAATGCCATTTGGTTTACCGTTATTAGAACAAATATATAGTTGAGATCATTCAATTGTTAATCATCATTTGGACATTCCTTCAACTCATAGACTTTGTTGACATTTAAGTCAACATGTTATCAACTAACGATCCTCCAGGGTGAAAAGATTCCAGAGTTGCTAGATTACTTTTGAGGACTTTTTTTTCACTTGTATTTTACACAGCATGTGTCATTGGCAAATATACTTTATCCGTGTCCCACATACAGACGCTTTCTGATGCTTCTGCAGCAGACGACCTTTTGAATGGCTAAAGTTAACCACCTGGATAACTTGAAGTTTAATTATGATAAAGTGTTGAAAACATTGCGAGAAATTGCCCATTTTGAACCTTTTTGGCGTTGTTTTGTTACACAATCTTTTCAAATGTTGTAAGCTGCATAAAGATATCTGTATCCGAGGGGAAGGATCAGCAGTTCCTTGATGCAAATGGCCATAATGCATGATTGTTCATACAACCCCCAGTTACGCTGCTAAGCATATTCTATCTTATTATACCTCACTTTTGTCTACAATGGTAAAATCCCATTACCTGAGAAAGAGATATTTTGACTATCAGAAACATTTTCAACCTTTTTGACACGTGACCAAGCGGAAATTGACTGTCAGGTCATGTGACCGCAGTGATATTTTGAATGTCATATAAGGGCAAATAACTGCTTCAATATTTAGCTAAATCATGACGTGATTGCATCCCTTATACACATACAGCATTGACGTCACTATTCAATGTGTACATAAAATGTGTTCTTCCTGATATATGGGATATTTTGTTTACCTTGTTAAACTTGTTTAATTAAATGAATTAAAAAACATTTTAAAACTTTTTTATGTACTCAATTTTGTTCGGTATAATAAAATAAATATCATATGGCAGCATGACTGTGTGACATTGATGTTGTCAACCCTCGAAACAGAATGTCACCCGAGGCGTAAGCCGAGGGTGACATTCCGCTCTCGGGATGACAATATCAATGTCACACATGCTGCCATATGATATTTATATAATATTCTATAGGCAACTTTCGTTATTTGAAAAGTGGAAAATGCAAAATTTGCCACTGTGAGAAGTATTTTACATAATCTGCATGATTGTGCATCAAGTTTAACATCACTTGTCCAAAAAATGTCATCAGAATAGTAGTCTAATTTTGGACAACACATCAGGCTACCCTTCCCAAATATGACAAAACTACAGCAGAAAACATTGAGGTGGGGGATATGGGATTTCTCTGTAAATAAAAGTACAATTTTACAATATAAAGAAGTAAATTGTGTAGGAAAAGGAGAAATTGTTCATTATTACAGCAGTTTTTTCTTTTCCCACAATATTTTCAACAGTCAGCTGCTGCAAATGCTTCAATGAAATATAATAAATTATGTGTTTGCATGGGAATAAGTTATCTGGTTGTAGCATCGGCTGACCAACAGCAGACCTAGTAATTAATACACAAGACACTTTGTAGTCTGATCATATATAAAAGTAACTTTTCACCATGTACAACAAATCTGAAGCAGATGACTTTGAAAACATCTAGGCAATTTAACTATAAAAAAATCTCTGTCTCCAATCTGATAAAAAACATTTTTTTTTAAAAGAGTTGAAATTGGCATATGGCATTCCTCTTGCCAAAATGATTTCAATAGTCAGTTCCTGCATGTTTCTCAAAAATTAATTAAGAAAGGTTAACCCTTTCCCACATTCAACAAATCTGCAGCAGACGTCTTCGAAAACAATCATGCAAAAACATGGAAAATCTCTATAAATCGTTAAATGAAAGTATAATCATTGAAAAAAGTTGAAAACATAGGGAAACAAGGTGAAATTGCTTGTTTTGAGCAATTTCTCCTTTTGCCACAATGTTTTCAAAAGTCGTCCGCTGCAGATGCGTCAGAACACGTCTATAAGTGGGAAAGGGGAAGAAGTACATTTAACCCTTTCCCTCATATAGATGCTTTCTGACGCCTCTGCAGCAGACGGCTTTTTGAAAACATAGTAACAAAAGAAGAAATTGCACAAAACGTGCAATTTCTCCTTTTGTCACAATGTTTTCCATGTTTCGTCATAGGTTATCCATTCAATTATAGAGATTTTCCATTATTTGACAAAATATGTTCAAAGTCGTCTGCTGCAGACTTGTCGTAGGAGGGAAAGGGTTAAGGGTGTAGGTTGAAAATACACATCATTCATAAAGTAAAAGTAAGATCAATTGTCGGTGACATGAGTGTTTTACGTCTATAGGTAGATAACAAGAAAAGTTTTGTAGAGGGGTACCATACTTCCTTGGTTATTATCTATATCTACCAAGTATCACTGGTGTCGTGTACTCAGATATCGTGTTCTTATGGCTTTTATATTGTGTAAGTATGTTCACACTTTGATAAAGCATGAACTCATACGTCTTTTGGTCATTCCATCTTATATAATTAGAATCTAAACAAAATCTTACAATTTTACAATAAAGTGTTGAGTTTATAGATTTTGGGGGAAATTATTTCTTCATTACATCATAATTTCAGTTTTTATAAAAGATATGTAAATTAATTGATTTTAGAGGAAATAATTTCCTTTCCATTTTTGTAAAAACATGTAGCATTTTTTTTTCAGTTTATAGATTTTTGGGGAAATTATTTCTTCATTACATCATAATTTCAGGTTTTATAAAAGATATGTAAATTAATTGATTTTAGAGGAAATAATTTCCTTTCCATTTTTGTAAAAACATGTAGCAGTTTTTTTCATTTTAACTCAAACAGAGCAAAACTTAATAATGTATTGCCAAATTATAATCAACATTAAATAATTGCTCCCAACTTGGTCAAGCAGTATTCTTACTATATGTTAGTTGTATTAATCATGCTTTTATAACCAGAGAACCTTTATTAACCCATACAACAGATCTGCAGCAGACAACTTTTAAATTATCTAGGCAAACATAATACATGTATTAGTTTGTATAAATTAAAGAATTTTTATTTTCAATAGACGAGCAAAATGACCTTAGCTGTTGATGCGCCAAAAAACACTATACGTTCATTTGTATGCGGGAAAGGGTTAACTCTGATTTTATAAATATGAAAGACTCTAGAAAATAGTTGATGCCTGTCCAGCAGACATCTTTTTAAAACGCAGTGGGAATATAACGAGAAATAATCTTCAGGACTGGTGTTACAAGTTTTACATCAAATGTTGTCAAAGCAGAGCAATCTTAACAGTTGCTATCAGGTAGACTGTGTAATTAAATGTCTTTAGCCCTTTCCCACAAAATCTACAGCAGACGACTTTGAAAACATGGTGACTCAAAACTTAAAAATCTCCATGAAAGATAGCTTAAATGTTAAATAAAGTTGTAAACATTGTGACCAAAGGAGAAATTGCTCATCATGAGCAATTTCACCTTTGGCCACAATGTTTTCAAAAGTCATCTGCTGCAGATGCGTCAAAATGCGTCTGCAGGTGGGTAAGGGTAAGTTTCTTTAGGAAAGCTAACTGACCAAGTTCAAGAACTCTGACTTCAAAATATGCACTATAAAGTCCCTTTTTGGAAGAAAGGCATTCAAAGCCAATTGTTTATTTGTATTGGGTAAGGGACCAGAATTCTTTTCAACATAATATAGGTAGTATCATTGTATGAAATTAGGAAATCCCTCAGAAATTTAAATATTTTTGCAGACTTCCTTTCATCTGTAATTATGTTTTTCTAACCCTTAACCCATGCCAACATGGCAGATACATTTTAACCCTTTCCCTCATATGGCAATTATGCAGCAGACGACTTTGAACACATTTTGTCAAAAAATAGAAAGTCTCTATAATTGAATGGATAACCTATGACTAAAAGTAGAAAACATTGTGACAAAAGGAGAAATTACTCGTTTTGAAAATTTTCTTCTTTTGTCATTGTTTTCAAAAAGCTGTCTGCTACAGAGGCATCAGAAAGCGTCTATATGAGGGAAAGTGTTAAAGTGACTACATAAGATAACTTATGAACATTTTATAGCAAAATGAGAAATTACTTATAATAAGCAATGTCTTCTCTTTCAACGTTTTTTAATAAATAATCACTTTCCTTGATTCAACTTTTTTATATTTTTGCCGGGGCGTTTTCAAAATTATCAGCTGCAGATTTTACGTATGTGGGAAAGGGTTTATTAAATTTAGGCAAATCTGACAATGTTTTCTACTCTGTTTCAATGGTTATGTGCTTTTTCTGTGCAGTACGTGTTCTCATTTTGTTGTCTTAACCCTTTCCCTCATACAACAATTCTGCAGCAGACGACTTCGAACGTATTTTGTCAAAACATAGAAAATCTCCATTTATAAGTGAATGGATAACCTATGACAAAAAGTGGAAAACATTGTGGCAAAAGAAGAAATTGCATGTTTTGTGCAATTTCTTCTTTTGTCACTATGTTTCCCAAAAGCCGTCTGCTGCAGAGGCGTCAGAAAGCGTCTATATGAGGGAAAGGGTTAATTAATGGAAACAAAGTGAAATAAGCATATCCAATAACAAGCTTAAAAAGACTTCTTTATTTCATTTATATATAGCTGTTTGCTTTATAATTACCTTATGACTCAATCATAGGAGAAATAGAAAAGCTGTTTGGGCAATGGATGAATTTTTGTTGGGCAAAAATAAACATTAATTATGTTACATTTCCGCATGAATTAATACTTTGTATGTAAGTGCTCATATATTTAAAAGAAAGGTGTATAAATGTGATTTTTCATTACCTTTTTATTTTGAGGTAGACATTTTTTTTATTCATTTAACCCTTTCCCTCATACGACAATTCTGCAGCAGACGACTTTGAACGTATTTTGTCAAAACATAGAAAATCTCCACAATTCAATGGATAACCTATGACAAAAAGTGGAAAACATTGTGGCTAAAGGAGAAATTGCACGTTTTGTGCAATTTCTTCTTTTGTCACTATGTTTTCAAAAAGCCGTCTGCTGCAGAGGCGTCAGAAAGCGTCTATATGAGGGAAAGGGTTAAACCCTTTCCTACATACAAAACATCTGCAGCAGCTGACTTTGAAAATATCTAGGCAAAAATTATATTCATTGAAATGAATTGAAAATTTAATGGCAAATGGAGAAATCGCTCATTCATTTCTTCTATATCACAATGTTTTCAAAAGTTGACTGCTGCTAATGCATCTGGACTAGAGGTGGAAAGTGATTAAGTTGCATACAGCAGATTTAGGGGAAAGATCATAATGATATTTGCTAAAATGATCTGATACATTTTGAATTTTTTCACACATGCATTCTAAGCAATTTTCAATACTTTTGTTAAGATGTTTTCAAATTTTTCTTTCCACAGATTTGTTGTATATATAGGAAGGCGTTAACCAATCTGCAGCATATGACTGAAAACATTTGGTCAAAAATATCTATAAATGAAAGAACAATTATTAAATAGAGTTGAAAACATTGTTGCAAAAGGAAAAATTGCTCATTATAAGCAATTTATAGCTCACCTGAACACGAAGTACAGGGTGAGCTTTTGTTATCACTCGCCGTCTGTTGTCCCTCATCTTCATTGTCTTTCTGTCTGTTCACATTTTCCTGCAAGCAACTTTTCCTCTTATTTACCACTTGGCCAATTTCGATGAAACTTCACAGGGATGTTTCTTGGGTGGTGCCCTTTCAAAATTGTCCAAAGAAATGAATTCCATGCAGAACTCTGGTTGCCATGGCAACTATAAGGAAAAAGAAAGGAACAACTTTGAACATTTTCTTGAAAACTGTAAGGCCGAGAGCTAAGATATTTGGTGTGTGGCGTTGTTAAGTGGTTCTCTATTAAAATTATTCAAATTCTGCCCCTGGAGTCAAAATTGGTGCCATCCCTCTGCCCGGGGGTCACCTGTTTTACATAGAGATATATAAGGCAAAACTTTTAAAATTTTCTTGTCTTAGAGAGAAAGGCGGCTCTGATATCTAGTGTGTACAATAATCTAGTAGTCAGGGTTGTCAAAATGTTTTGTTGTAACAGATCAAATGAGAAAAGTAACCAATCAGGCTGGGGGTCAGGGCCCCTTGTTAGTCAAGGGCAAAGCCCAGGGGGTAAATTTACAAATCAAAGAGCGAATTTAACAAATAATTTTGATGGGCAATCGGTTAATTTTGACAACCATGAGTGTTCCTCTACAAAGAATGTTCAAATTATGCCCCTTGGATCAAAATTGGCCCTGTCACTGGGTCAGCTGTTTAACATATAAATATATACGGAAAAACTTTGAAAATCTTCTCGTCTGAAACCGAAAGGCCTAGAGCTTAGATATTTGGTGTGTACTATTATCTAGTGGTTCTCTACCAAGATAGTTCAAATTATGCCACTGGGGTCAACATTGGGCAAGGCCCTTGGGGCTACCTTTCTTAAATGAAAAATATTTAGGGATTTTTTATGACAATCTTCTTGTCTAAAACAGAAAAGCCTAGAGCTTAAATATTTGGTGTGTAGCATCACATAGTGGTCCTCTCCCGAAATTGTTCACATTATGATTCTGAGATAAAAATTGGCTCGGCCCCTGGGGTAACCTGTTTTGCATGGAGAGAATAAGGGAAACTTTGAAAATATTCTTATCTGAAGCATTTAACCTATCAGTTTCCTCAAGTCATATTCTTTTGACAAAAGACAGACAACATTGGTTGGGTTATTTCACTTTGTGTCAAGTGGAGCTTGATGGGCATTTTGGCTTGTTGTATTAGCTAATCTGCCTTCAAATGAGTTTCTGTGGTTGGCATTACAAACCATATTGCATAACACAGGTGAGTGATCCAGGGCCATCATGGCCATCTTGTTTCTTTTGCCATAATTGTTTCAAAAGTTGTCTGCTTTAAAAAAGCTTCTGTATGTGTGAAAGAGTTAAAATGTAATTTGCTTAAAATGTTTTGATATATTTAGTTGATGTAAACTGGTCAATATCTCTTTTATTTCTCAAAAAAATCTAACGATGGATGTACTCTTAAGAATTGTCTCACTGAAATATTTCATTTGAGTACCAACAACATATGATTTAGGGATCAAATAAATATTTTAGAATGTAAAATACACACATTATTGATAGCTCACTGTCTCTTCAGTTAAATTTACGGCAGTCAATTGCTGATAAATTATTATGCTTTTTATGACTCTAGGTAGCAATATAACAGTAACTGTCTGATGTTATATTTGTTATAGACACATGCTTTTAAAACAATAGAAGAATAAAAAAGATTGGTAACTATAAGGATATTTGGAGTATAGTAATTTAATAAAGATGTGAGGAGGAGGAGTTTTCTGAAAGCCAGTCAAACCAGGGACAATATATACACGGTTATGGTCAAACTTATATAACTTGGCGCATTGTTTGTTGTTATGCTTCAAAGACTTCTCCTCTGTAACCACATGGCCAATTGTGATGAAATTTCATAGGAAGCATCCTCTCAATGGCTTCTCCTAAATTTCTTAAAATTATTTAGAACTAAACAAAACTTGGCCGATGTTTAAATATGTTAAATTGAAACCTTCCTTGGGTGACCCTATACCAGATATCTACAAGCCATGCTGGTTGGTCTAAAAACATCACTGCCAGGGGGTGGGCGCAGTTTTGCCTTATATGGCTATAGCCTATAGGGAAAAAATCTTCTTCTCAAAATCTTGTCGGCCAATTTTAGAATTATGTTGTAAAACGTTGTTGGTCAAACACCATGACCACCATGGCTGTTTTTGGATGTCGTGAAAACTTTAAAAATCTTCTCCACCGAATTGTATGGCCGATTTTCAAATATAGTTTGTAGAATTCGACCTTTTAGATTCTCCACTAAGTATATTAGACTCATTTACATATTATTTTGTAGAAATATTCTGTGTGTGACTCTGTACTAGATTCCTGGTGAATCCAAGTTTTGATTGGTTTTATGGCAATGGAGCGATACTGGCCTTCTTTGAACTCTTGTTTTATAATATTTTCAAAATGTCATCTGCTGCAGAAAGATCAAATGTCTGTTTAAGGGTTTTTATGAAAAGTTTTGCTTCTATTTTGCAGAGAGGGTTTGACTTCTCTGCAGTAGAAGGTATTGTTGCATGTATTGTACCAATAATTCTATTGGTCCAGAAAACTTGATATGCCAATCAAGACAGTATACAATGTAGATAAGGAAAGTGGTGCAACAAAATCAATATTGGGTCTAGATATCCTGATATATATTTTATGTATTTTAAGCTCACCTCAGTTTGAAGTTTTGGTTGAGCTATTGGGATATTTTACAGTTCTGTGTTTCTCGTCGTCTGCCGAGCCCCCGGTAGCTCAGTCGGTAGCGACGCGGGCTGTCAATCCAGGGGTTGTGAGCTTGAATCCCGGCTCGGCCAACATTCTTTCCGACGAATGACAAAAGTCAATGAGACATGTGTCATTCGTCTTCCACCAATAGGCTAATTCTATGTTGAAAAGCAGCCAGTTGCTTGGGAAGATTGCTGTGTGGAGTACTGGTGTGAGAAAACCAGGAAATGCATGAGTAGGTGAACTGGCCGCCATGATATAACTGAGAAATTGTTAAAAACGGCGTTAAACCCCAATCAATCAATCAATCAATCAATTCTCGTCGTATGTCTGTCTGTTAGTTCACATTTTCCTCCAAACAACTTCTCCTCCTTTATTTCCATGTTAATCAACCAGTTTCAACCCTCAATTGTCAATCTTTCAAATTGTTTTACAGCCAGAACACCCTATATCATTGAAAAGAGTTACCTCAAAGCTTTAAAATAATTCAAATAAAATGGGGAGTGATGTGTTACGCAAAAAGGAATTCACCCTGATGGTTACAGTCGTTTCGAACAAATCAGGCTTGGAAGAAAATTGTTTTTCACAATACAATTATGTACTCTACTTTCATCTTCAAACAAGGTCAAAACACTAAAAATGATCAAACCAAACATTTTCAGTGCATTCTGTCCATATTTACAATGAATAAAAATCAATGTCATATATTTAATGCATTCTTGTGAAGATAGACACTAACTTTTACGCAAATAAAGTTTTTTTAGTGACTATTTGGCTGTCAAATGCCGCCTAAGATGCATGAAAATGCCTTGGTATGTTAGAAAGAGTTAGACTAAACATGCATGTTATAAAGGGCCATAATCACAGATCTATTAGATACCAATAATAATTACCCTATAACTGTCATTATAGTGTATAATGTTTTAAATATAATGGCTAAAACCAAAGAAAAAGACATATAGCCTGAAGTCAATGGTTTGTATTCAGGCATCTTTGACCTGGTTTCCCACATATAGGTGCATTTTCATGGCTCTAAAGCAGGCCAATTTTGAAAACAGAATATGGCATAAGTTAAAATTCCTCATATTGAGCAGTTGTTTTAACCCTGAACACCCACAAATAGACGCAATTTGACGCATCTACAACATTTTAGCACATTTTAAAGCGTTTTTCCTTTGGTTTAAATGTTTTCCACTCATTTCAATAATTAAACTATTATTTATAGAGATTTTTTTTCAAACTTTTGCGTAGAGATTTTCAAAGATGTCTGCTGCAGATTTGTTTGATGTGGGAAAGGGGTTGAAAGTCAGTGAAATACCACATGTAGGTAGGTTTCTTCTGTGATATATGACGGAAATGCACCTGAACACTACTTGTAAATCAATCAATCGATCAATCTTTTGATAAACCAAATAAATTAATAACAGAATAATTAACAAAAGTACTTGTAGACAAAATGAATTACTATTATCAGACGTCTAGTAAAACACATTGTGATGAAGAAAGGTAAGTTCTCATGATATGTGATTTCTCTATTTCTCACAATAGTTCAAAAGTTGATTCCCCCTTTAATTGTATTGAGTTGTCTATTTGTGGCAATAGGTCAGACGAGTGGTGTTGATAATTAGCCTGAAGACTACCATTAAAGTACATATGCTTATACAGATAACAATCTGATTGTTTATGATATTTTCACACAGGATGATTGTCATTAGAGAAGATTTTACTGTCAATAGAACTCTACAGTTGGGATATTTCAACAAACTGTTTCAAACATTTTAGGTAAGACTATAGTTTATTTTCTTATGGCAATTTTACACTTATCATGTTTTTAGGCGTGGAAATGGTAATTTCTCCCGCATATAGCTGCCATGTAAGCCTCTGCTACACTTTATATATATTTCTTTTGCAATAAAATCTGGGAGAGTTTTTCATTTAGCCTACGAAACTGTCTGGAAAGTATTGTTCCTTTTGTTCCTTTTTGATGCTTTATAGTGATAAGTAACCACAACTACTCCAATTATGCAGATATGTTAATTACAAATGCAATGCAGGTTATTTATATCTTTTTCACTTTTTCACTTTTTTAGGACAATTTTGTAATGACCAAATCGAAATTCAATTTTCACTGTCAGTATATATAATTAGTTGTTACTTGCTTACTATTGAAAAGGAATTTGTTCAATAATTATCTCTTTTCTTTCAAAAAATGTTCTGTATGTTTCAATTTGTGTCTGTTTTGTCTGTCTAACTAATGAGGAATTTTAAACTGTTATAAACAAACATGAAATTATTTTCCGTTATAAAATCTTTCAATGAATTAATGCTAGTGGTACTGTTTCAATGCATAATAATAAGACATTTGGTGATCAAAGTTTATCAATTTGCCTTATAGTTGATTTCTGAATGCCAGTGTTTCACTCTGAAATTGGAATACCTCAAGGAAAGAAGAGAAAGTCTTGACATATTGAAAGTTTGTGAAAGCTTTTAGTGAAATGGAGTAATTGCCTTTCATGATTGAAAGAGTTGGTGTGACATCTATAGGCATCGGTAAATTGTCCAGCTCTGTAATTAGAATAGTTTTAAATCTTACATGTTCAAGTAACTCTTTCCTTATTGTAGATGCAATTTGATATATCAAGCAAACAGCTTTTAAAAAAATTGTTATTAAAAGAAATATTGCTGATAATGAACAATTTAATTTCCCCTTTTGCCACAATATTGTCAACTTTATTTGATAATAATACTTTCATTTATAGAGATTTTTCATAGATCTTTTCCTCTGAAAATGTATTGTTTGTGAATGTGGGAAACGGTTAAATACTAATGTGGTAATTTTGACTCAACACACTGGTTATTAAAATCATGTGTAACGATTGTTGGGTCACAATGTTACCATTTCAAACCCTCTCTTTTTGAACACATTTGTAGCAATCTTTATTTTTTAACTAACAATGATATTTGTTGGGTATTAAAAAGTATTCTATGTATTTTGAACTCACCTGTGCATGAAGTGCTCAATGGGAGCTATTGTGATCACATTTTGTCCGGCGTCTGTCCGGCATCCGACGTCAACAATTGCCATGTTAACACTCTACAGGCTACATTTTGCATCCTATCTTCATGAAAGTTCATCAGAACATTCATCTCCATCAAATCTTGGACAAGTTCGAAACTGGGCCATATGAGGTCAAAAACAAGTTCACTATGTCAAATTGAAGGAAAATCTTGTTAATACTCTCAAGGCCACAATTTCTGCCAGAATGTTTGTCTTAATGATATCTAGGTCAAATTCGAATATGGGTAATATTGGGTCAGAAACTAGGTTACTAAGTTGAATATGGGTCATGTCGGGTCAAAAAATAGGTCACTAGGTCAAATTTAGGGAAAATCTTGTTAACACTGAAGAGGTCGCAATTTTTGCTTCAGTAGTTTGAAATTTTGTCAGCATGTTTGTCTTAATAATATCTAGGTCAAATTTGAATATGGGTAATATTGGGTCAGAAACTAGGTCACTAAGCTAAATTGAAGGGAAATCTTGTTACCACTTTGGAGGCTGCATTTTTAATTTGAGTATGTTGAAACTTTATCAGAATGTTTGTCTTGATGATATGTAGGCCAAGTTCGAATTTGGGTTATGTCTGCTAAAAAATTAGGCCACTAGGCCAAGTTGAAGGAAAATCTTGTTAACACTCTGGAGGCGACATTTTTAATTTGAACATGTTGAAACTTTATCAAAATGTTTGTCTTGATATGTAGGTCAAGTTCGAATATGGGTCATGTCAGGTCTAAAAGTAGGTCACTTGGGTCAAATTGAAGGAAAGTCTTGTAATTTTGTCAGAATGTTTGTCTTAACGATATCTAGGCCAAGTTCGAGTATGGGTCATATTGGGTTAAAAAATAGGTCACTAGACCAAATTTAAGGAAAATAGTGTTAAAACTCCGGAGGTCGCATTTTTACTTTGACAAATTGAAACTTTGTCAGAATGTTTGTTTTGATGATATGTAGGCCAAGTTCGAATTTGGGTTATGTCTGCTAAAAAATTAGGCCACTAGGCTAAGTTGAAGGAAAATCTTGTTAACACTCTGGAGGCGGCATTTTTAATTTGAACATGTTGAAACTTTATCAAAATGTTTGTCTTGATGATATGTAGGTCAAGTTTGAATATGGGTCATGTCAGGTGTAAAAGTTGGTCACTTGGGTCAAATTGAAGGAAAATCTTGTAATTTTGTCAGAATGTTTGTCTTAACGATATCTAGGCCAAGTATGGGTCATATTGGGTTAAAAAATAGGTCACTAGACCAAATTTAAGGAAAATAGTATTAAAACTCCGGAGGTCGCATTTTTACTTTGACAAATTGAAACTTTGTCAGAATGTTTGTCTTGATGATATCTAGTCCATGTTCGAATATAGGTCATATTAGGTAAAAAAAATAGGTCAGTAGGCCAAAAGAAGGAAAATCGTGTCAACACTGGAGGTTTAATTTGAATCTTTGTCAGAATAATTGTCTTGATGTGTTTTGCATTAGACAATCTTTGAAAATCTTCTTGTCTGAAACTGAAAGGCCTAGAGCTAAGATATTTGGTGTGTAGCAAAATCTAGTAGTCCTTTACAAAGATTGTTTAAATTATGGCCCTGGGTTCAAAATTGGCCCTGCCCTGGGGGTAACCTATTTTTCAATGAAATATATAGGGAAAAACTTTGAAAATATTCTTGTCTGAAACTGAAAGGCCTAGAGCTTCAATATTTAATGTGAAGACCATGTCTGCCGGACCTCTACAAAGATTGTTCAAATTAAGCCACTGGGATCAAAATTGGCCCCACCCCGGGGAGTCCCCTGTTTTACATAGAAATATATTGGAAAAAACTTTGAAATCCTCTTCACTGAAACCAAAAGGTCTAGAGCATAGATATTTAGTGTATAGCATTGTCTAGATGTCCTTTACAAAGATTGTACAAATTATGCCCCTGGGTTCAAAATTGGCCCCACCCCGGAACACCTGTATATCATAAAGATATATAAGGAAAAACTTTGAAATTCTTCTTGTCTTGTCTGAAACCGAAAGGCCAAGAGCTTAGATATTTGGTGTGAAGCATTATCTAGTTGTCTTCTACCAAGATAATTAAAATTATGCCTCTGGGGTCAAGACTGGCCCCACCCCAGGGGTCACCTGTTTTATAAAGAGATATTTAGGGAATAACTTTTCTTGTTCTATCTGAAACAAAAGGCCTTAAGCTTAGATATATGGTTATTACAATAGTCTTGTGGTCTTCTACATAGATTGTTCAAATTATACTCCTGGGGTCAAAATTGGCCCCATCCTGGCGGTCCCCTGCTTTACATAGAGATATATAGGGAAAAACTTAAAAATATTCTTGTTAAATACTAACTGGTACATAATCATTTCTTGGGTGACCTTCTTAGTCATATTAACTTGACAAAATACAGGCAACATAGGTATTGTATTGGCTTACCTGACTGCAAAATGAGTCATTGTGGTTGGCATGACAAATCACACAATCATGGCCCTCTTGTTTTCTTTTACAAACTATGTTAACCTAACATCTGAACAGATGAGATTAGATCACTCATCAATCAGTAGATGACTTTTAAAAAACATTCTGGAAAAGTTAAAAGAATGCCTTTTTTATCAATTTACCTTTTCCCACAATATTATCAAAAGTAGTCAGCTGTAGAGGCCTCAGAATTCTTCAGTATGAGGTAAATGGTTAAGCATTTTCTCCTTTTAAACTTTGCATCAAAAGTATATTTCCCGTTTTAGGTTTGTAGCATGTTTTCTTCAAAGCAGACAATTCTATAACTTAACCTAAGTTATAATGTGAACAGTAAAAAGAATTTATGAACCCTAAGAACTGCTACTAGTTATAAATGTAATTGTGTTATCTTTTAAAATGATCCCCTTTCCTTTATACATACAACAATTCTGCAGCGGACAACTTTGAAAACATTTAGTCAGAATTATGGGGGAAAAAATGATGAATAAGAGATCAAAATGTTTTAAAAAGTCATCTGCTGCAGAGGCTGCAGAAACCGCCTACATGAGGCAAAAAGTTTACGCAGATCATGAGGGAACATTTGTTTTTCCCACATTAAGGAAAGAAATTGGATCATTTTGTTTGGATTAAGCCTATCTCAGTCAGAATCTTGGTTTATTAAAGGCTGGCAGTCATTGTTTCCAGTACCCCCTTTGGTGAGTGTGCAATGGTTTACTGATCAAGTAGATCCCTAAACTGGATGGATTGTTGTAACCCTAGCTGGGTACTCCAGGTACAAATTAATAGGTTGGCAATAAAAACTTGTTATTAGCCCCTTATCATACTTCAACCCTACTTCTATTACAAAGACTGTTTGCGTAAAAATATTCAAACAACAAAAAATAGTTTGATTATTATTTTATTCTACTTGAGTAGTATAAGTAAGCCTGGTATAGGAGCTGTGAAATATGCATCAATCATTTAAAACTTTTCCACATTCAACAAAGCTGCAGCTGACTTCTTGGAAAACATCTTGGGGAAAGAAAAAAACAAACTATAAAAAATGAGAGTGTAATTACTTTAAAAGAGTTGGTAAACCCTTTCCTTAGCCCTTTCCCTCATACAACAATTCTGCAGCAGACGACTTTAACCATATTTTGTAAAAAAATGGAAAATCTCTATAATTGAATGGATAACCTATGACTAAAAGTGGACAACATTGTGGCAAAAGGAGAAATTGTTCGTTTTGAGCAATTTCTTCTTTTGTCACTGTTTTCAAAAAGCCGTCGGAAAGCGTCTATATGAGGGAAAGGGTTAATACAGACGCTTATTCAACACAAGACTTTTGAAAGCATTGTGGTAAAAGGCGAAGTTGCTAATAATGAGCAATTTCCCCATGTGCCACGATGTTTACATCTCTATTCAATAATTATAATTGTCATTTATAGAGATATTCCATAATTGTGTCTAGATATTTCCCGAAGTTGTCTGCTGTAAAAGTGTTGAATGAGGGAAATAGTTTAAAACCTGTCACATCTCTTTCTCACATGCAGATGCAGTTTGACATACCTGCAACAGACAACACTCTGAAACTGAAACGTTGCAAAAGGAGGAATTGCTCATAATACATGTATACCATGTCTCCCTTTTCTTCAATGTTATTATACCCCTAGATACATAGTATATGGGGCTATATATCAGATATTTATACCCCAAGATACATAGTATATGGGGGCTTTATAGGAGTCACGTTTGTCGGTCCGTTGGTTTGTGGACATTTCTTGTAAACACTATTTCTCAGCAACCCTTGGTCAGAATTCAATACAACTTCACATGATACCCCAAGCCTAGTTGTGCATATTGTCGGCGTGTTGCACTGGAATTATTTTTAAATGAGTTATGGCCCCTTGAATTTCTCATACATATGTATATTGTCAGACACCAGCTGGGGGTATTCATCACCTTCATTGATATTTCTAGTTTAATCAAAGCGCTGAAAGCGCTGGTGGTATAGGGGCATATGTAAGTTGAAAATATATGGCATAGATAATATAGACAAACATTGTTGAAACAATGACCTTTAAACAAACCAAAACAAAAATGTGCGAAGCACACAGATTGCCTGCCTATACAATACAGATACCTAATTT
The DNA here is from genome assembly GCA_031761405.1 of Serripes groenlandicus. Classification (NCBI taxonomy): domain Eukaryota; kingdom Metazoa; phylum Mollusca; class Bivalvia; order Cardiida; family Cardiidae; genus Serripes; species Serripes groenlandicus. Next base: position 42,750,477 of record JASEVX010000004.1, read on the forward strand.
ATCAAAGTTTCACCCTTTTCTTGTATAAACAAAATAAAAAGATTGACAAAAAAACAGAGCAGCGACCCTTAATTAAAATATTTCCAGTTCAAAAATCACTAAAGATTCACAATGTATATTGTAATCATGCTGATAAATGAAAGACAATCGAAAGCATGCTAGAGTTATGTTTCTTTTGCACTGCACATATGTAGCTCTGAGTTTCCTATACAACAAGTCTTAAATTGATACATTGGACATCTATTGAGACAATAACTGAAGAAATGAAAAATGAGTTTTACACCTAAAAAAACCAGATCAGATTTGTGTTCAAAATATTGTATCGATCTCTTAATCCCAATGTATACGTGTGACGACTTTGAAATGGATCCGCGAAACAGAAACAAAGTTTTGACCCATAAATGCAAACCGTAACGGACAGACGGACGGATGGATGATCACAAAGACGGACATACAGTCAGTCACTCTGGACAAAGTACAACGCTTGGGAAACACTCATTAACGAAACAAGGGCATGTGTTTTTCGTGCGAAAGTCATATAATAAGTGAGAACATGAAAAGACAAAAATATACACACTCCAAACGCAGCATGCTAAAGTTATGGTAATGGTGCACTGCAAATGTGTAGGTCATAAGTTACCTACAAACCAAGTTTGGAAATGGATACAATGGAAATTAATTGAGACAATCGCTGAACTAAATAAGGAAAAATGAAGATAACTAAGATAAGCAGACCAGAGTTATGTACCTAGTATTTTGCCGTTCTCCTGATCACACGGTATAAGTGTGACCACTTTCAAATAAATCTGCCATACAGAAACAACGTTTTGACCAATACATGCACTCCATGACGGACGGACGAATGCACATTCAGGCAGACAGCCGGCCGGACACCGGATTATACCTCCAAGCTTTACAGACAGTTTGTTTGTTTGTTTGTTTGGAGTTTAACGCCGCTTTCAACAGCTTTGGTCATATCACGGCGGTCAGTGCACCTACCCATGTTTTCCTGGCTTCCCCACACCAGTACTAACACAACATTCTTTCGAAGCCACTGACTACTTTCTCACATAGATCAGAGGTGAGAGGCAATGGAAAACATCGCCCGAAAGAACGCGCCGCAACCGGGTATCGAACCCGTGACCTCCAGATCACGAGTCAGATACGCTACCAATTGAGCTACCCAGCCGGGCCTTTACAGACAGAGACAACTTATAAAGTATTGATAACAGAAGACTGGTTCGATGCGTCAAAACACGTCTGTGCTTAGGAAAGCTTAGATTATGGTATTTGTAAAGTATTTGCAAATTAATTGTATCTCCGAAATGGGACCGTACAAGGTTAATTTACAAAAACCTATTTAGACTATACTTCTAGTTTATTTGTCAACAGATACGTCTAGGACTAGATTACACGTTGACGAACGTTGAATCTTCAATTAGCGCAAATGCATATACATTATAATTTTAGTCCCAAAATCGGTAGAAGCACCTCAATTATAAAATAAATAATGACCTTGCGGTTATGATTCGTGTGTATGTTGACATTTTCGGCCAACTTTCTTTCCGACGTTCGACAAAAGTCAATGCGACATGCGTCATTCGTCTTTCACAAATGGGTTAAGTCTATGTGAAAAAGAACCCAGTTGGTTGGGAAGATTGTTGTGTGGAGTACTGGTGTGAGAAAACCAGGAAACATATTTGTAGATGAACTGGCCGCCGTGATATAACGTAGAAAATGTTAAAAACGGCGTTAAACCACAATCAATCAGTGTTGAAATCTTATCTCTAATTTGTAGATTTAATTCCTATGTCCTAGTTGGGTCGACATACAGCGACACGTGAGAATATTCAACACAACACGCGACCTGTTTTACCAACAATTCTCCAGTAGCGGTGAGACCGTTAGTACCATTCTTTCATGGCATGTATACACAAGTAGGACCTCTCTCTTTGGACGGATTATGTAATAACAAGTCCTTACCCTTGACCACGTAGACTAAATATACAGCAAACAACATTTAACTTAGCCTGAAAGTATTATTTTGAATAGTAATTAAAACATTGTGGAAAAAGACAAACTTGCTGATTATCATTTATCTGTTAAGGTTAGTCAAATGTGTCTTAAAGGGGCAAAGGTTAAAATAATAACTGTAGACAAATATTTTCGTTATCTAGGTTATAGAAAAAAATTGATTCATGTTTCAAAGCATTGTTTGGAAAGGAGAAATTGCTCATTGTCAGCAGTTGCTCCGTAGGCAAATATACTTTCAACATTTGTATGTAACTAAGTTGCTATAACGGAAACGGTTCAATCCTTTCCCGTTTAAAGTCGCTTTTTGACGCATGTGCAGCAGACGGCTGCAGAATGGTTATTCGTGACCCATTTCCTCTTTTTCCACAAAGCTATGTATAAACTATATATTTTTCCTTTTGATATAAGGCGATATTGCTCGTTATCATTAATCTCTAGCATGTTATTCAAAATGTGTCCGGAAAGGAGATAGAGTAAAAGAATGTCCACAGTAACACGTTTAAATATGAAAAGAATTAATTTGAAACGTGTTTGAAAGCATTGTGTGAAAAGGAGAAATTTTTCATTGTCAGCAATATCTCCATTTTCAACAATATTTCAATATTCGAACTGTTATATTATGAGGGAAATGGTTCCGCTTCTATGGGGAGGATGTAACCATTTCCCGCTTACAGACGCATGTGCAGCAGACGATAATCGGAAACATTCTGAGAAAAGGAGAAATTGCTTATCGTAGGCAATTTCTACTTTTGCCACAATTGTTTCAACTCCTTTCAATAATTTTATTTACAGTGATTTGCACATTTCTCTATGTAAGTCGACTGTTGTAAACTAAAGGGGTCACAGCACGGTCGACGTTACCTTACACCACTGACATTAAGGTCAATCATAGTTCAGAGTGTGTTTCACTCGTTTGAACTATTTTGTATCCGATGATTAATACATGCAAGCGGATGGTTTTTCGTGATTCGGTCGAACCAATGAAATCGTTGAAAAGGCAGATTATAACCAATCAAAACTCGATTTTGGTGTAGGTATACACATGTGGACTGCGGTTGCAGCTTTAATCCGACTTTTCGAAATCAGCATGAGTATGGGATAGGCGCGAAACGCCCCTATCCCAAAAATTATACCTTGACAAGAGATTTTTCAGTAGCTGTGTCATGATGCAAACATGTATAGTGACGTAGGTGATGATGTTATATTATTTGATTCATTTCATCAGATTTCTCATGGGGGAAATTTCGACTTTTAACATCCCCAGATATTTCTATAAATCTTCGCAGTTTATGTACAACATATGTAAGATAGACATGTACAACATGTTAAATTAAGAAAGAAACATCAATTTAATCAAATAATTTTATCTGTTACTGTTCGAAACTAGAGGAATTTCAAGTTGTGTTTGAGAATTGATTTTACAAGTATTTGAAATATTGTTTACTCTTAGGAAAACCTTATCTAGGGCCCTTCACTGAGTTGTTTACTTCAAAGACACTGGACAAAGAGAGGTATCAGCTTATTCAAGGGTATGATAGATAGCTTACTTTTCCCTAAAAAGGGTGGATTATGGCATGAAATGCCAAAGCAAACATTCCAATTTGTATCTGATTGCCAGCCACTTCTTGTCCATACATAATCTATTGGCCACTGTCTTGAAAAAGGGGATATTAATTAACACTTTCCCACTTGTAGATGCATGTTGACGCATCTGCAGCAGACAACTTTTGAAAACATTGTGACAAAATGAGAAATTGCTCAAAACAAGCAATTTCACCTTTTGCCCAAAGGTTTTCAACTTTTTTCGGTAATAACCCTTTCGTTTATAGAAATGTTCAATGTTTTTGCATGATTGTTTTCAAAGTCGTTTGCTGCAGATTTGTTGTATGTGGGAAAGGGTTAGTTATGAGTCAGGGCCTCAGAGAAAGAGTGTTGGCCTCCTGATCCAAACGTCCCAGTTTTGAACCTTGTGATGAGGCTGGATAAAAAATGACCAAATTTTATTTTCTCTCAATGTTTTCAAACAAGTAATCCGCTCCAGAGAAACCCCAAAAGTTGTCTATATCAGAAAAACAATTTAACCCTTTTCTGATGACATTTAATGCTTTCATAGGATTTGAATATAACGTTGAAAAGGGAGAAAGAAATATCAATGTCATCTGATGCTTTTATAGGATTGGAATATATTGTCGGAAAGGGAGACTACAGTAATATCAATGTCAATGATTATTTCAAATTTTCAGATTGTATATATTAATCTATTCAAAGTAGATGACTTAACAATATTATTATCAGTCCAGTGGTTTGATTGAGGGAAGTGCAAACTGCTTCAACAAAGTATTTCCATATATAAAGTTAACCCTTTCCCTCATACAGACGCTTTCTGACACCTCAGCAGCAGACAGTATTTTGAAAACATAGTGACAAAAGAAAAAATTGCTCAGAACAAGCAATTTCTCCTTTTGCCACAATGTTTTCCAAACTTTTAGTCATAGGTTATCCATTCAATTATAGAGATTTTCTATTTTTTGACAAAATATGTTCAAAGTCTTAATTCTGCTGCAGAATTGTTGTATGAGGGAAAGGGTTAAATTTACTGTATACATGCTTAAACAAATTTTGATAAGGGTATCATTATTTTCATATATTTTTTTTGCTTTATTTGGTCAAGGAAACATTGAAATTTGATAAAAATTGTTTTTTACCCTTTCCCTCATATAGACGCTTTCTGACGCCTCTGCAGCAGACAGCTTTTTGAAAACATAGTGATAAAAGAAGAAATTGCACAATCCACTTTTAGTCATAGGTTATCCATTCAATTATGGAGATTTTCTATTTTTTGACAAAATATGTTCAAAGTCGTCTGCTGCAGAATTGCCATATGAGGGAAAGGGTTATAGCACTTTCTGACACAACAACAACACTGTCATACAGAATATATAGTGCCCTGTATCAAATTCTGAATAGTATAGTATAAAAATCAATATATAAAGGATATGTATTGATAAAGGATGTAGTCTATAAACAGCAAAACATTATGATTTATGGATAATAAATGATTCAGCAATTTTTAATCTATTCTGGAAAATAGCAAAATTTTCAAATCAGTAATACATGTTCAATATAAAGGGAATAATTTATGTTTTAATAGTGATATTTGGCTTTTTTTTCTCCTTCAGAGTAGACAATACAAAGCCAGGTATCACGACTGCAACATAATTTTCCTTTTATTATATACCCATTATAAATTTAAGACACTCAGAATAAAGATTTTTTTTTACAAATTTCAATGACTGTCACATCTTATAACAGTGACACATTATGACATACCATTATCATATTAGGTATGGTATTTGACTAAATAATTTAATCCGTCTTGTTGTATTTGCATGTGACAATCTGCATGTATTTGTGCCCGAAATGTGCAGTCATATACTAAAATAATATTTTAGCCCTTTTTCACATACAAAAATAATACTTAGCCCTTTCCCACATACAACAAATCTGTAACCTCTATAAATTGAATAGGGTTGGAAACATTGTGGCAAAAGCAGAAATTTATTAGCAATTTCTCCTTTCACAACACTGTTTTCCAAAGTTGACTGCTGCAGAGGCGTCAGGAAACATCTGTATGTGGGAAAGAGTTAAATATATAAATATTTCTAAATTGTCAATTGGAAAAATATGCGGTAAAATGTTATTGTAACATTTTCCAGAATGTTTCCAATTGGTGCCTTGCACAGAGGTGTCAAAAGTTATCTGTATTAGGGAAGGGAAAGAAAATGCGTGTATATATACAAGGATAAGAAATACTCATAATGAAAATATTTCTTTCATGGATTTCAATAAGAAAGTACTGATTATGGAAGGACTTTTCACAAATCTGCAAGAGACTACATTGAACACATGTAAGCACAGATATGGAAAGCATCTATTGATGCAAGTATAATTATTAAATAGGGTTGAAAACATTGTGCCAAGTGGAGAAATACCTCTGTTGGTGGAGAACGGGATAGAGTTTGGTCATTTTGAGTTCTCGTAATATTTTGTTTGCATTTTATTGTTCTGTGTTTAATGTTTTAGAAGAACAAACTTCATATTTCATACTTTGCTTTTCACTCTTGATCTTAAAAGGTGACATTGAAAGGCAAATATAAACAAAGAATTAAAACAGTGAAAAGTGAGACCTTTCATCATTTGATGTATTATTGAATATGTCAATTTATATCAATTATATGATAATTTTATGACTGTTTGAATGGCCACAGTTGACAATCAGTATCCGGGCAATCAACGATGGAAAGTAACCAATTCATTAATCAAAAGTTGATAAAATTAACCGACCCCTGACATTTCAAGTGGACATAAACTGATATTACTGGACGGGCCCTTTTTTATACACATACAGACATAGTTGGATGTATCTGCAATCAACGGAATTTTAACTCTTTCCCTCATATAGACGTTTTCTGACGCCTCTGCAGCAGACAGTTTTTTGAAAACATAGTGACGAAAGAAGAAATTGCTCAAAATGAGCAATTTCTCCTTTTGCCACAATGTTTTCCACTTTTAGTCATAGGTAAACCATTCAATTATAGAGATTTTCTATTTTTTGACAAAATATGTTCATAGTTGTCTGCTGCAGAATTGTCGTATGAGGGAAAGGGTTAAAACATTGTAAGAAATACCTGAAAATGAGCAAGTATATTCAATAACTCTATTTTCCTTTATAGAGATTTTCCATTGTTTTGCCTAGGAGTTTACAAATGTGTCTGTTTCAGATTTGCTTATATATACTTTTCCAAATTGGATACATGGAATGACAGAAGTTAGTGGGAAAAAATGTCAAAGATGTTTTTGATTGTTTACCAAGAAGGAAAGTTTGAAGGAAGTTGGAAGAAAGCTTAACGCAAAGCAATTCAAAGTTCTGAATATAGCTAGATGTACAAGTGATGTGCTACAAACAAGAAGGATTTGCTGAAAAGATTTAGCTTTAAGAATAAGATAAACTTTAACCCTTTCCTACGTACAACAGATCTGCTGCAGATGACTTTTGATCGCCGTGATATAACTGAAATAATGTTGAAAGCGGCGTAAAACCCCAATAAAACAAACAATGACTTTTGAAATATCGAGGCAAAACTATAAAACATCACTATAAATGAAAGTATAATCATTGAATAGAGTTGAAAACATTGTGGCAAAAGGAGAAAAACGAGCAATTTCTTCTTTTGTCACAATGTTTTCAAAAGTCGTCTGCTGTAGAGGTGTCAAAAAGCTTCTATATGTGGGAGGGGGTTAAACTATGTTATAAGAGAAACAGTTGAAACAAGAATAAAATCTAGAAATTATTGCAATCATCCAATGTGAACAGGAAAAGAAGAACAACTTAGAGCATTAACGTAACGTTTGTGACTTTAGCATGCATGACTAATATGTCAACAAATTGTTCATTAACCTTATTACAAAAGACCATTGATACAAAAACTAGAAATGATGCATTAGATTACAAGATTGAATCAATGATTAATTTGAAGGTGTTGAATTTCAAAATAATATTGAGTCATATTGACCCTAATTGGTACCAATATAACCCACTAGATCTACCTGATATGGTGGTACCTTTCCTACTTAAGCTAGAAGATTTTGAAATTGTCTACAGGAAACACTAAAATATTGCTATAAGTGATGGTATGATTTTAGAAAAGAATAGAAAACATTGTGCGGAAAGTAGAAATACTCATAATGATCATTTTGTCTTTTACCCACAATGTTTTCAAGACTCCTCTGCTATAAATGCCTCAAAGTGCGCCTACATGTGGGAAAGGGTAAACTTCCCAACTTCATGTTATAAAGTTTGTTTTTGGAGTTTCTTACCTGTAAAACAGGGAGACACTTTAACCCTTTCCCTCATATAGACGCTTTCTGACGCCTCTGCAGCAGACGGCTTTTTGAAAACATAGTGACAAAAGAAGAAATTGCACAAAACGTGCAATTTCTCCTTTTGCCACAATGTTTTCCACTTTTTGTCTTAGGTTATCCATTCAATTATAGAGATTATCTATTTTGAGACAAAATATGTTCAAAGTCGTCTGCTGCAGAATTGTCGTATGAGGGAAAGGGTTAAGGGATTTCTTCTCCATCGGCTGTCCTGATGATCACTCTTTGCATCAATTAGTGTTTTTCTTTGGCTGCTTGACTTAAAACTTGCTCGGTTGTGTAGTAGTGAGAAGAGCGTTCGCCTCGGGTGCAGGAGGTCAAGGGTTCAATCCCCTTCCGGGTCATATCAAAGACTTTAAAAATGGTATTATTATTCACTAACTTCAGCAGCCCTCCTTGGCACTCAGATTTGCAGGGTTAACATTACAACTGACTGGCTGGTTACAGGATAAATGGACCAGTTGTATTGGTAACTTACCCAGGAAACACCTGATGTAACAGAAAAAATGGTTGAAAACGGCATAAAACTCCATACAGACAAAACAATACTTGCACCACTTATACCTAGTGTGTCTAGCATGCCTATTGTTAGGGCTATTTTTACTGTGTTCATGTTTCATCTGTCCACCACACTTTGCAGATTGGTCAAAACTTTGTTATATCATTTGTTTTAAATTTGTGTCTGCTGCAGAGGCTTCAAAAGTCATCTGTACCTTGAAAAGAGGTTGAGGGATGAATAGTATTATTTTGTTTCTTTATGCCTTTTTAGTCGTACAATTGAATCTATTGTGAGCTATTGTACTGAATGAATTTCCATGTAATTTGCCCTGTTTTACATCTATTTAACTTGAAGTCTTTGAAGGCAATTTAAACCCTTCCAAACATACAATGAATCTTCAGTTTTTATGTCAAAAATACATTACCAGTCATTTATTACCTGATATATACATCTCCTAACCCTTAATTCATCCAGAAAAAGAACTCGCCTAGCGTATCCCTCACGCCTGTGTGATATACACGGTCACCGGTAAATACCGGCGCACGAGGTCAACGTGTCACTTTTAGTTTCCTGGACACACCGACCTACAGGCTTGAATTTATTTTCATTTTTCTAAATTTATTTTCGTTGTCTAGTTAAAGCTTTCGCTTTAACGGGTCAATTCATTCAGTTAAACTGTACATTTACTTCTTGAACTTGAACTTTGTTTATTTATTGTTTGTGTTTAAGTTGTGTTTTTTTGTAGTAACAACTAGCTGAGAGCCGCGGGTGGTTACCCCACCCACTATTTCAGTTACGAGTCGGGTCTTGAATGACCGTGCATTAATTTTTCAATTAATTTTCAACGGTGAGATTTCCCGATCCGGTAGCGATAATATTGTTTATCGCCTTTGTTGTTGTTTTGTATAATTACATAGACATTGGAGAATATTTAAAAAATATTTTTTCATTGAATTACGTCCGTAAAAACGAGTAGTGAAATAAAAGAATAGAAAATATTATTTTTTGTTTTTGAACTTCGTAATTTGATTTTGTATTTATACTATGTCACATAATGGTGAACAGAGGCGTGGCTCATGCGGTCAATTAGTGGCCTTGTGGGACACGCACTCTTCCTGCATTGCGTGCACTGAGTGCACAAAGGATTCACCATGTGAGTTCTGTTCGTTATGGTCGGCTTCCGTTTGGAAACAGGCCATATCGAGGAGGACTCACAAAAGCCGTAAGAGTAAAACTGTTCCTTTGAAGAAGAAGGTAAGTATTAGCTCTACGAGCGAAGGGGAATTCGAGGGTTTTTCCCCAACAGACTCCACGACTGGGTTGATTAGACGGAAGGACGTCACCAGCTTATGGGAGCTTTTCAATCTTCAGTCAAGACATACGCCTCTGTAACAGCCACGACGGGACCGTCTCGAAGTTCGGAGGAACGTATGATATCGTCAGGTCAAAAACAGACGACTGGTGTTAGTGCTGAACCTTCGGGTGAGGCAATGGGGCATTCTCAGGGAAACCTAACAGAATGGCCCCCTCTTTCACCACACTCAGTTGATAGGCATTCTTCGGAAGCCTACAGCAGAGTTCCAAATTACCCGGTCGGCGGGCAGAATTTGGGGACCGGTGATGGAGCATTACAATTGCCTATCATTGGTCCACAGGGTGATGCTTCCGAGCAAAACCCTTATGACTCCGGGCGACCGGGTACCGGGCAACCGGGTACCGGGCAACCGGGTACCGGGCAACCGGGTTCCGGGAAACTGGACAGTCATATTACCTTGGTTAAATCGGGCACCGGGCAACCGGGCACCGGGCAACCAGGCAGTCATTTTGAAATGACGAGACCGGTCACCGGGCAACCGGGCAATCATTCTAGAATGATACGACCAGTCACCGGGCAACCAGGCAGTCATTCTGAAATGACTAGACCGGGCACCGGGCTGCATGAAGCGACCGGGCATTCTGTCAGTCAATTCAGCATGACTAATCCATACACCGGGAATGAGGACATGGGTCATTCATTTCACGATGAATGGGAGAATCAGCAAGGCAGTCATTCATACATGACTCGACCTGCCACCGGTCAACCAGGTACCGGGCAACCCGGTACCAGGCAACCGGGATCAGTGCGTCTCGATCGGATAGATACACGTTATCATTCTTTCGCAGCACAGCCTGATTATTTGGATATTCAGAACACTGGTTTACCAGGTTTTAATAACCAACCTGCTGACATAGATTACGGAGAGTACATATCGAGAAAATCATTCCGTTCTCCTAGGGGAACAGTGTATTATTCAAGAGATATTACTCCTCCACGTTACCAACCTTCATTACGAAGGAGTGATCGGTTCTTTGACAGACAGGTTAGTGATGCCTACCGTGATCGTCAAATTCCTGATTATAGGAATTTACGACTCCCGGAAGGACACCTCTCCAAGAGGCAGTCCTTTGAAAGGCAATCCCCCGATCGGAATATTGCTTGTTCCGTTAAGGGGAAGTCGAAAAGATCACATACAGTGAGTTCGGCTCCGATGATTGACTCTGTGCAACCTTTCTCTGCTGCGGATAGAAGGTTGAGTTCACATGATCGTCACCAGCTTATGGATTTATCAGAGAATGAATCCATTTCTGGATCGGAAATTGGTCAACCGGTGGGAAGTCCGGTTAAGCACAATACTTCTCGTCGTAGGCCTAGACAATCCTCCACTTCTTCGTCTGACGAAGAAACGGAAAGTCTATTACCTATAGAAGACGAGCCGGCTGCGGATCGTTGGTCCCTGCAGCAGGCTATTGAAGAAGTTTTTAGGGTAGTGCCTAGCCCACCTCAATCACAGTTAGTGCTAAACTGGTTGAGAGATGGGAGGCCAGAGCGCGTCTGGGAGTCATGGTGGCTTCACATGACGATCATTTCGCCATAGCTCTGGCACTGCTACTTAAAGAGGAGAATGTCTCTAGCAGAGGGGCTAGCAGAATTCTGGAGGCTTTTGATACGGGGAATCGGCAACTGATGGCTCTGAATTTGCAGAACGCCACGGAAATGCTGTCCGCGAGGAGAGATGCGACACTTGTCAAATCCTCTTCTCTGCTACAAAATAGCAAGGACAGCTTAAGAGCCGCCCCCTTATCCTCCAATCTTCTCTTTGGTGGAAGGGTTGCTGCAGTGACTGTTACTGATTCGTCAGAACAATCCAGACGCCTTTCGGCGAGTGCAGTAAATGCTTTGTCACAGAGTCGTAAATACTCTGCACCGGCGGCTAAATGGACTAATACTAGGAAGCCCCCGGCGAAAAAGCAGAAACAGGAAGTGAAGGCTGTACCGCCTAAACAACCTCCTTCCACGGGCCGGAATTATGCTAAACCGAAGCCCCGTTTCACGGGAGCTAAGCCGAAGCATACTTCCAGGTATGGTACGGCTCCTAGGCCGCAGCCCTAGGGGTACGCACCTCTCTATGACTATCCCGAGGCCGGAGATTGCAGTAGGGGGCCGCCTGTCATTTTTCAGGGAAGAATGGGGGAGTATCACGGAGGATCGTTGGATTTCATCCGTGATACAAGAAGGGTATCTAATTCCCTTCGTTTCCCCCCCTCCCATGACAAGCGTGCCCATCGATCTGTCGTCACGCCATCCGACCATGTCAGAAGTGATTACATCACTTCTGAAAAAGAAAGCCATAGAGAGGGTTCTCAACCCCAATACTCGGGGTTTCTACAGCCGTCTTTTTCTCGTTCCGAAAAAAGACGGTCGGTGGAGACCGGTGATAGATTTGTCAGCCCTGAATCTATTAATACCGGTCGAGAAATTCAAGATGGAGTCGGCCCGCTCCATCAGAATGGCTATTCGGAAGGACGACTGGGCGGTCTCGTTAGACCTACAAGACGCCTATTACCACATTCCGATCGCTTCCTCGTCGAGGAAATACCTTCGGTTTGTGGTAAATGGAGAAGTGTACCAATTCAGGGCACTTCCCTTCGGCCTCAAGTCCGCACCTCGAGTATTCACGAAGATTACAAATGCTGTGGGAGCCTTTCTACGAATGAACGGGCCCCAGCTTCTTCAATACTTCGACGACTGGCTACTCCACAGAGCAGATCGTTTAATTCTCCTTCACGATCTGTCTCTAGCCTGGCGGACCATTCTGCGATTGGGCCTTATTCCCAATACGCAGAAGTCGGACTTAGTTCCGTCAAAGAGGTTTACATTCGTAGGGATGACCTTTCTCACCGACCTAGCGGTGATTCGGGTCCCTTCGGACAGAGTCGATTCTCTTTTCCGGAAGATCAGACTCACTCTGGATCAGGCTATGGTAACAGCCCGGTCCATGCTGTCAATTCTGGGGTCCCTGAGTGCAGCAGCCGACCTAGTCAGTCTAGGCAGGCTCCACATGCGGCCCCTTCAGTATCTTTTTCTGTCCCGGTGGCGTCCGTCTGTGGACTCACTGGAACAGGAGATAGCTCTGACGGATTTCTTCAAGTCACACCTTCGGTGGTGGCTGGATCCGTTAATCTATCTACAAGGGGTGCCCTTGATCACATCACCTCCGGATCTGTACCTTTTTACAGATGCCAATGCTGTGGGTTGGGGAGCTCATTTAGAGCCACAGGGCCTAACAGCCCAGGGCATGTGGACAGCGGAGGAACGTTGTTTGCACATAAACAACTTAGAAGTGAGAGCAGTCCTGCTAGCTCTCAAACAGTTCTCTGCCTCCGTTGCGAACACAACTGTTTTATTGTCGACGGACAATACTACTGTTGTGTCCTACATTCGCAGGCAAGGAGGAACGCACTCCCATCTACTCTTTCTGGAGACATGGAAGTTACTCCTTTGGTGCCAGGCGACGTCGTTAGTAGTCTTAGTAAAACACGTCCCCGGCCATTTGAATGTCTTAGCGGACAGTCTATCCCGCCAAAACAAAGTTCTTCCGGCGGAATGGACACTGAATCAGAGTGTAGTAAACTCTGTATTCATGCGGATCGGGACACCACTGGTGGATCTTTTCGCCACCAGAGTCAACCATCGGCTGCCACTTTATGTGTCACCGATGTACGATCCTGCAGCCTGGGCAGTGGACGCACTGACCCTCGATTGGGACCGTCTATTCGGGTACGCGTTTCCCCCGTTCATTCTGGTCCCGATCGTACTACAAAAGGTTCTTCGTTCTCAACAGTGCAGAATCCTGTTGATAGCGCCATTTTGGCCCCAGAGGTCTTGGTTCAACGACCTCCTGGCCTGCCTGTCGGCACAACCAGTACGTCTTCCTCTTCAAGACGACCTTCTGTTTCAGCAACCGGGGCGGCATCTTCATACCAACCCGGCAATGCTTCATCTTCACGCTTGGACATTATCAAGCGATCGATCCGAGAGAGAAACTTTTCTCAAAAAGTTGCCTCTCGCATCGCTCAATCCAGAAGACGATCCACTAGAATCGTCTATGATTCCAAGTGGACAGTCTTCTCAGATTGGTGTCATGCTAGGTCGATCAATCCTGAGTGTCCCTCTGTAGCTAGGATTGCCGATTTCTTTCTTTTTCTTTTTGAAGATAAAGATCTAGCTGTTAGCACAATAAAAGGTTATCGTTCAATGCTTTCGAATACGCTTAAGTTCAAAGGGGGAGAGAGTATTGGTGCTAATCCATTTCTCTCGGAACTTATGCGATCATTCGAACTAGATAAACCCGTTTGTAGGAGTTTAACTCCAAAATGGGATTTATCTTGCGTTCTTTGGTCTCTTACAAAGGCGCCGTACGAACCTCTGTCTTCTGCTTCGTTAAAATTTTTAACTTACAAAACTGTCTTTCTTCTTGCCTTTGCGACCGCGCGTCGTAGAAGTGAGTTGCATGCGCTTTCAGTAGAAACCGGCTTTATCAGATTCAATGAATCTGATGGCTCGTTCACTCTACTTTGTCAGTCAGGTTTTTTAGCCAAGAACCAGTTACCTTCGGTCCTTCCTAAACCAATCACGGTTCCCAGTCTTTCTGCGAGCTGTGGTCCGTTGGATGCCGACAGACTTCTATGTCCCGTTAGAGCTCTTAAGCTTTACCTTAAGAGAGTTAAAGGGACAAGGGGCCGTAGGAAGAGGTTGTTTCTCCCTCTGATAGGATGTAAGGATATATCAGCGGCCTCTATTTCCCGCTGGATATCCTGTACAATTAAATTAGCCTACACTAATCTTTCAGTTCGCGATCTCTCGTTTTTACGGATTCGTCCACATGAAATTAGAGCACTCTCCACTAGTTGGGCCTTTTCCAACAATGTGCCTTTAGAGGATATTCTTCGTGCCGCGGTATGGAAATCTCAATCGACTTTTTCAAATTTCTACCTGCGATCTATGTCTAAGCAAACTGAAAATCATCACTCTCTGGGGCCACTGGTGGCGTCTCAGCGAGTTATATGCTAATTTACATATTAGACACAACAATAAAGTACTTAACGATTGAAATTTATCAATCCATTCTCCTACTTTCACAGGATGTTGTGTCTCAGTACTAAGTAAATAAATTAAATAAAAATAACTACAATGTGCTGCATTACCTGTAGGACTAGAAGTGTTGGCAGATGCCTCCCGACCGATGCTGAAAAGTCATCAGGTAATAAATGACTGGTAATGTATTTTTGACATAAAAATGAAGTTTTTAAAGTAAAACATATTTTTATTAGAAAATACTTACCAGTCATTTCATATTCCCGCCTCCCAACCCCGCGTCGTCAACCAACACTTACTTGAAAACTAAAAGTGACACGTTGACCTCGTGCGCCGGTATTTACCGGTGACCGTGTATATCACACAGGCGTGAGGGATACGCTAGGCGAGTTCTTTTTCTGGATGAATTAAGGGTTAGGAGATGTATATATCAGGTAATAAATGACTGGTAAGTATTTTCTAATAAAAATATGTTTTACTTTAAAAACTTCATGTTTAATCATTGAAAAGAATTGAAATTCCTCAATATTAGCAAATTTCCTTTTGCCACAATGTTTTAAATCTAGTTTGAATTACATCTTATAATTCATTTCATGAATATGCTCAACTTTACCCTTTCCCTCAAAAAAATCTACAGCAGATGACAAATTGAGAGTTGTGCTTGTGTCTGTGGGTCCAGTAACTTTTGGCTTCAAACAATTTTTCTTGTTTTTAATCACTGAGCCAACTGGGATGAAAGTTTATCCTCCCAATGTCCTCTCCTGAGTTCTTTCAATGTTTTGGACACAAGCTAACTTCTCGTTTCAATGGCAACAAACATTTTCTCCTCCCAAAATGATTGGCTGATTTTCAAATAATTTTATTGAAATGTTCCTTGTGTGACCTTGTATTAGATTCCTTCAAGTCTGATGTTAATTGGTCGAAAAACATGGCCGCCAAGGGACGGGGCTGTTTTTCCTTATATGACTATAGTGAAAGCTTTACAAATCTTCCCAACTGAAACTTTTTTTTTCGTATTTTCAATTAATTGTATAAAATGTTCTTTGGATGACCCTTTACCAGATTCTTCAAGCCATGTTGATTTGTCGTAAAACCTGGCCTTCAGGGGATGGGGCTGTTTTGCCTTATATGGATGGCTTTAGTGGAAACCAATCAAACAATATTGTAGAAATGTTTCCAAGGTGATCCTATACCTGATTCCTTCAAGTTTGATTTTCGAAAGACATAGCCACCAGGAGGGAGAGCTGTAAGCGTTATAAGTTATATGGCTAAAGTGGAAACTTAAAATATCTTCTGGATTTTTGTAGAAATGATCCTTGGTTTAACTGTATGAGATTCCTGCAAGCCATGTTGATTGGTATAAAAGCATGGCCAACTGGGGGCAAGCTATTAGCCTTATAAGACTTTAGTGAAAACTTCTCATCCAAAAGCATCAGTAGCCAGTTTTAAATATTTAAGTAGAAATTTCCAATAAGTGACATGCTTAGGGAATTATTCAAGCCATGTCGATTCATACAAAAGCTTTAATGTTTTCCAATGGTTTGTGCTGTAGACACATCAAAATGCCTCTGCAATTGTGAAAAAGAAGGAATTGCTTATTATACCTAGAAATTTCTTCTTCTTTTTTCACAAAATATCCTACTCTGCTCCAAGATCTTACTTTCGTCTTCGAGAATTGTATTCCTTCCTTCAGGCCGAGCCCCCATAGCTCAGTCGGTAGCGATGCAGGCTGTCAATCCAGGGGTTGTGAGTTCGAACCACAGCTCGGCCAACATTCTTTCCGACGTTTGACAAGAGTCATTGTTACAATTAAGTGTCATTCGTCTTCCCCCAATGGGCTATCAGTCTATGTGGAAAATAAGCCAGAGAAAGCCTAGAAACATATGAGCAGGTGAACTGGCCGCTGCGATATGACTGAAAAATTGTTGAAAATGGCGTTAAACCCCAATCAATCAGAAGTCTGAGATAACTGTATACGGTGATAGGTTAACCCTGGTCCTGATAGAGATTTTTTAGATGCCAGTGTAGAAGACCATCTTTGACACAAACTGAGGAGGATGAGCAATTTCTCCTTTACCCATAATGTTTTCGAGACTATCAAAATCCTAATTCCACTTTTTTGGATGTTACACTCTGTTGTCTGTATCAGGTAAAGGGATACATATTATATAATATTATTGAGGTTATAACGGCCATTTTGCAAGATTGTGAAAGCATGTTTAGCCCTTTCCAACATGCAGACACAATTTGGCACATCTGCAGTACTGATGACTATTGATTAAACATTGAAGAAAAAGATGACATTTCTCATCATGAGCAAGTTTTCATCTTGCCAGAATGTTTTTCAACTCTACTCACTTATTAATCTTTCATTTTTAGAGATTTCCATATTTTTTCCAAGATATTTTTAGTGAAGTCTGCTGCAGATTTGTTGTATGTGGATAATGATTAAAATGTTTTATTTCTGTTCCAAATCCAAACTGTTACAATATTTTAATGCATGGCACTAGTTATTATACTGTTGATAAATTGTCTTGTATTCTGTGGTTAAACGCTTTGACAATGGTCGCTGATTTGTATCTGATTGTTGTCTGTTTACTTGTCGTCCTGATTGATTCTAATCATCAATGCAGTCAGTTGGACCAAACTAGTCACACAGTAAATGATAAAATCTCTCACTGTACACACTAGCTTATTTTTATTTAACCCTTTCCCTCATACAGCAATTCTGCAGCAGACGACTTTAAACATATTTTGCCAAAAAATAGAAAATCTCTATAATTGAATGGATTGTGGCAAAAGGAGATATTGCACGTTTTGTGCAATTTCTTCTTTTGTCACTATGTATTCAAATAGCCGTCTGCTGCAGAGGCGTCAGAAAGTGTCTATATGAGGGAAAGGGTTAAACCAATGTGTGATCAGGTTATTCCTCATACATACAAATTTTGATGCCTTTACAGCAGATAACTTTTTGAAAAAATGATGTAAATCAAGAAATTGCCCGAAAGCAGCAGATTTCTGCTTTTTCGACATTGTTTTGACAATACTATAAATTTTATTTGTTACATTTTTTCATCTGTTTCATATGTTTAGAATGGTTAAAAATAGAAATGAAAAATTGAAATGTTGTCATTTTAATAATTTATGTCAAGTTTATGACAAATTGTTAATAATGAAGAAGGAAGAAACTATTACACATTTTCAATAATTTCCGTTTTTGTCAACAGTGTATTTAGAAACCGTCTGCTGAAGTTTTTACATCAAAGAATGTGCTGATCAGACTACTTAGATCGGAAGTTTGACTTAAAATGCCGAAACCTGCATTTTTAAACCGCACTCTTAACCCTTTCCCACATACAGATGCAACAGACAACATTTGAACACATTTTAGCAGAAGAAGAAACTGCTCATGATGAGCAATTTGAGTCTTTTTGCCACAATGTTTTCCACTCTTTTCAAAAATCCTCTTCTCATCTATAGATATTTTTCATATTTTTGCCAAGATCTTTTCAAATTTATTTGCTTCAGATAATTATGTTGTATGTGGGAAAGAGCTCATAGCTTTACATTTGCACTTTCTTGTATTTATATGATTTGAAGTATTTTATCTCTTCCCCACTTACAGATGCATTTTGAAATCATCTTGACAAAAACATGGAAAATTGCTTTAAAAAATATGTAATTACTGAAAATAGTTGAAAACATTTTGGCAAAAGGAGAAATTGCTCATTATGATATTAATATAACAAAGTTCTAAAATTATTTTTTCATCTGTAGTGGTTTTCCGTGTTATTCCTAAATTGGTTTCAAAGTGGTCTGCTGACTGGAAGTGGGAAAGGCTGGTAGTTTAAACACTAAGCTTTTATGTTGCCTGTCTTGTCAGGGTGACACCAACTGATCAATTCTCTGTATACATGTATCAGTATGTGAGTGTTAAAGTTCCATTTAGTGACTTATTGGCAGGCAACACATACTGATCAATTCTCTGTCGATGTGACTTGTTAGGGTTCCAGTTAGTGACTTATTGGCAGGCAACACATGCTGTACCTTCCAAGTCTCTGGTTCATCCGAGGCTACATGATTTACGACATTTAACCCTTTCCCTCATACAACAATTCCGCAGCAGACGACTTTAAACATATTTTGTCAAAAAATAGAAAATCTCTATAATTGAATGGATAACCCATGACTAAAAGTGGAAAACATTGTGGAAAAAGGAGAAATTGCTCGTTTTGAGCAATTTCTTCTTTTGTCACTATGTTTTCAAAAAGCCGTCTACTGCAGAGGCATCAGAAAGCATCTATATGAGGGAAAGGGTTAAGAATGTCGACAGACTGTGAAGCTTCTGGTGAGACTACTACAGATTCACAGGCTGCCAGAGTGTTCACAGTTCACAGATGTGACAAGGCCCCTTTTTGCTAAGATAAAGGTACTGTAAAATGCAGTTCCTTCAGGAAAAGGGTCATAGACAGTTCTATTTGAGATGATATCAGGATTGTTTGACAGACTAATTAATTGTGCAGATAATAAATAAGTTTTAAGAGATTTTTAGAGTGGCTGAATTCATCAAATCTGACAATTTCTAAATGTAAAGTAAATATTACAGGGGAAATCCTATTTAATCTTTTCCCACATATAGACATATGTTGATGCCTCTGCAGCAGACGACTTTTGAAAAAATTGTGGGAATTAAAGGTAAAACTATTAAGAGCAATTTTCCTTTTTGCCTCTATGTTTTCAACTGTTTTCCATAAATAAACTTTCCCTTATTGAGAATTTCACAATAATTTAATATTTGATATGTTTTATCAAAGTCGTCTGCTGCTGATTTTGGAAGGGTTATTTATGGAATAACTGAGACAATCATTGCTTTTAATAGAATATGTAATGATATTAAGTCATAAAGTGTCACTACAATATATTAGATATTTATTCTTATGCAGGAAAGTAACAATCTATAGGGAACAAAATTAAAACTAACAGAATCAAAGGACAAAATAAAATAAAAGATCTGTTTGAACCCTTTGTTTTTAAACATGGTGAATTTTCATTGTCCTTAACCCTTTCCCTCATACGACAATTCTGCAGACGACTTTGAACATATTTTGTTAAATAATGGAAAATCTCTATAATTGAATGGATAACCTATGACTTAAAGTGGAAAACATTGTGACAAAAGAAGAAATTGCACATTTTGTGCAATTTCTTCTTTTGTTACTATGTTTTCAAAAAGATGTCTGCTGCAGAGGCATAAGTCAGTATATAGACTTAATTATGTTTTTTTTTTCTATCAAATATAACTAATGTTAGATACTTATTCTTAAAGATAAAAGCTGTTTGATCTTTAAAAATCAGAGACTGGTGCAACAATATCTCAGCTTAAACCCTTTCCCACATATAGACACATTTTATGTGTCTTTAACAGACACCATGTGAAAATAGTGTTGCAAAAGATTCAATAATTTTGCTTTCATTTATAAAGATTTGCAAAAGTTTTGCCCAGACGTTTTGAAAGTCATCAGCTGCCAATTTGCTGTAATTGTGAAGAGTTAAAAAAGGTAAAAAGAATAGTAACACAAGGTGAAGTGTGGTATATGTGAAGAGGTATCACATTGTCTCTTCACCTGATTATATCCCATTACACCTGCGTCTACAATACAAATCAATAATTCCCTTATTAGTAAGTCAGCATCTGGCAGACTTGTTTCCAATAATTTGTACACAAGAATCCCATACTGCTTCTAATAATAAGGAGGGGTCACAGTCTGAAATAGCATACAGTGAACATGTACATGTCAAGGGAATAGGGCGTTGTACTGATACTCCTGTTACTTTCTAGATTTCAATCAATACTTAAGCCATAGAGTCGTGATGGCGTGAATGTTAAAATATTTTGATTACAGTGAAAACGAAAGACCAACACGGTTGGCGGGGAATTTTTATCGTTATTGAGGATTTAATGTGATAGACAAATAGGGCCACTTTATTTAAACAGGTAAGTCATTTTACTGTAGGTATTTGAAGATTTTATGGTATTTTCTGACCATTTGTCTCTATTGACATTATATGTTCTCAATAATTTGGATTACCCTAATAGAACAACATTAGTTGAATTGGTTTTTAAATGGATTTTTTTTAAATGAATTTTAAAAGGCTTGTATAAATTATTTTCTATTGTTATTTTAAATTTTAGAAATATTTATCTATAGATATTTTCTGAAAGGCATGTATTATTATAAGAGAAGCAGATCTTAATTCTTTATTTTCTTGACACAAGTATTATAACTTCTGATGACAGGAGAATTATTTATCTTTAACCCTTTCCCTCATATAGATCATTCCTGACGCCTCTGCAGCAGACAGCTTTTTGAAAACATAGTGACAAAAGAAGAAATTGCTCAAAACGAGCAATTTCTCCTTTTGCCACAATGTTTCCCACTTTTAGTCATAGTTTTTTCCATTCATTTATAGAGATTTTCTATTTTTTGACAAAATATGTTCAAAGTCGGCTGCTGCAGAAATGTCGTATGAGGGAAAGGGTTAAAAAGTTAATACCAATTGATTTTCCTTTTCAATATACTAGAGCAGCATTTGCTGCAGTTAACTTTAAAAATATCTAGGGAAAACTGTGGAAAAAAACCTATATTAAATTGAAAGTATGAGTATTTTAATAAGACAGAGTGGCTAAAGGAGAAATTAGTTTCAAAATGTTTGTATGTGCGAAGGTGTCACCAAATGACTCCTTTTCTCACCCTATCTGCATAACTATTTTAAGGTGGACACAAATATATATTGATGTGATCATTGTTTCGCATAATGTTATGCTGATGAAAAATATTTTAACCCTTTCCCTCATATAGCAGCAGACATAGTGACGAAAGAAGAAATAGCTCAAAACGAGCAATTTCTCCTTTTGCCACAATGTTTTCCACTTGTAGTCATAAGTTATCCATTCAATAGAGAATTTCTATTTCTTGACAAACTATGTTTAAACTCTTCTGCTGGAGAATTGTTGTATGGGTGAAAGGGTTAATCCTGTCCCACATACAACAAATCTGCAACAGACGAACAATACCTATAGACAAAAAAATATGTGAATTCTCTAGAATAAGAGTAGGATTATAGAGAAGAGTTGAAAACATTGTTTCAAAAGGAGCAATTTTCCATGCATCAAAATGCGTCTACAAGTGGGAAAGAGTTAAAAGGTTAACCCATTACTTCGTATAGACGACATTTGACACCTGTCATTGAACATATGGCTTTTGAAAACATTGCAATAAAAGGGGAAATTGCTCAAAACAAGCAACTTCACATTTTATTGCAATATTTTCAAGTCTCGATCAATATAAATTTTTCAGTTTTTCTAGATGTTTGGAATTGTTCAAATTGTTCTGATGATTGTAATGCAGACGACTTTTGAAAAGTCATGTGAAGTAATGAGTTAAAAGGAAAGTATAATTATTGAATCAAGTCATTGTTTAAAAAAAAGCATCAAAATGTGTCTCTAAGAGGGAAAGAGTTCACCCTTTAAAAATCTGAAGCAGACAACTTCTAAAACAAACCCGCAAAAATATAGAATTTTTTTCAATGAAAGTATGAACTATGATTATTAAATAGAGTTGAAACCATTGAGGCAAATTGAGAAATTGCTCATTATAATGAGCCATTTCTCCTCTTGCCACAATGTTTTCAAAAGACGTCCGCTGCAAAGGCATCAGAAATCATCTGTATGTGTGAAAGGGTTAGATGAAAAGTAGTTTGGTTTTATGGCAACATTATTGTTTTGTGCAAATTTATGATTCATGCAACAGTGCATCAAAAGCTGAATACTTCATATACAATATATTTAGCCTTCAGTGACATTTGTTGGCATTAAAGAAAATGAGTAACATGGTTTAACAACATTGTTAAGAAACAAATCCTGAACAACTTATGCAGCAATGAGATTGAACGTCAAAAGTTGGGGCTCACGCAAGATTTTGTCACACGTTTACCATTAATCTTCAATATCTTCGCCATGTTTACAGCTACATGTATGATTTTGGTATGATTACAAAGGAAATAAAATATACTTCGGATGCATGATCTTTATTATTATCTTTGGTAAACGAGTTTATTTATAAAAAGATAGTTTGCACGGAATGCGCTTAAAAATGACGTTGTAATTTGTAACAAAATGTTCCAACTAAGTATACGAAACATATTCTTAAAATTACATTTTTTAAGAAAATCGCAGGAAAATTTATCAACCGACGTCGTATACGTACTAAAGGAAATAACGTAATTTTGACGGAAATAAACAAGACCTCCAAGAAGATGGATGTCGTTAAGGAAAAAACAAAATTGTGTAATTCAGCTTAAAAAAGGGTGTATTTTATCATACTAATTTTTATAATATAAAAATGAGGCTTGCTATTTAAGCAAAATACTACAACATTTTGCATGGAAAATACGTCTGAACCAGAATTTCTGTAAATAAAATTTTAGCGTATTCTAGCATCAAAAACCGTTATTTTTATTCAGGTTATTTTCACTGATAAAATGTCCCCTTTCACCAAAAAACATCACTTATACTGATAGCGTTAAGAATTAAACACAAATAATTAAAACTATTTTATTTTTCCATTTTGAGTTTATTTTCAACATACGTCTAGAACATTGTTTTTAAATTTCAACGGGTTTAATTAATGTGTTGATATTGAATGAAATATCATAATTTTGTCATAACTGACATTTTGTCCCGTTTGAGCGTTTTTTAACGTTTATTACGTGTACTTTTTATAGGGACACCGCCAAAGGGTACCTTTGAGTATTACCGCTGGTTAAAATGATCTAAAAACCTCACAATCGAATAAAAAATATGATTGTGCAATTCAAAATAATAAACAACGGAAACAGCTGTCAGAAAGCAAGGAGGGTACGAACAAAAGTAATCAGAGAATCGCGTCCAGGGACAAACTAAACAAAATAGAAAACAAGCGTATACGTCAGAGAGAAAATGTAAGAAAATTTAACGCAAGAAGGGCTCAAGAATCACATACACATACACACAATGACTTCAAACATAGAATGAAAACATTTAAATCCGGTCTTTCCCAGACCATATGCATTGTACAGATTTAATGAAAACTGCGTTTAATTTTTTACGACGTCAAACCGGACGTCATTCTGTTACAGTCGTGAGTCCCAACTTTTGACGTTCAATCTTAATTAAGAAATGTTTGTTTTAAATGACAAGAAAAAGATAACCTACTATGATATTTTAAGAATAAGTTGG
This sequence comes from Serripes groenlandicus, assembly GCA_031761405.1. Lineage (NCBI taxonomy): Eukaryota > Metazoa > Mollusca > Bivalvia > Cardiida > Cardiidae > Serripes > Serripes groenlandicus. Next base: position 42,774,642 of record JASEVX010000004.1, read on the forward strand.
TAGCTACACGGGCTGTCAATCCAGGGGTTGTGAGTTCGAACCCCAGCTCTGCCAACATTCTTTCCGACATTTGACAAAAGTTACTGTGACAAGCGTCGTTTGTCTTTCACCAATGGGCTAACAGTCTATGTGGAAAAGCAGCCATTTGCTTCGAAAGTATGTTGTGTGGAGTACTGGTGTAAGAAAACCAGGAAACATATGAGTAGGTGAGCTGGTCGCCGTGATATGACTGAAAAATTGTTGAAACGGCGTTAAACCCCAATCAATCAATCAACTAAATTGAAAGTTTATCAGTGTAAAAATATTGAATCTGAAAAAGTTGTATGTGTAATAGGGAAGCAAAATATTGTGGAAAAAAATGAAATTTTTCTCTTTAACCCCTATGCCTCTGCAGCAGACGGCTTTTTGAAAACATAGTGACAAAAGAAGAAGTTGCACAAAACGTGCAATTTCTCCTTTTGCCACAATGTTTTCCACTTTTTGTCATAGGTTATCAATTAAATTATAGAGATTTTCTATTTTTTGACAAAATAAGTTCAAAGTCGTCTGCTGCAGAATTGTCGTATGAGGGAAAGGGTTAAACATGGTCTCCAATTCCCACAATGTTTCCAAAAGTCATCCGCTGCGGAGACATCAAATGGTGTCTGTATTTGGGAAAAGGATAAACAATAAAAAGCATTGTAAGACCAATCCCAACAATTATCAGAAAACAGTCTATATTCTCCTTTATAATATACAATATACCTATTGACTAACAGTAGCAGCTTGATCAAACAGTGTGAAACAGTTGTGTGAACAGATGTCCATTTGTCATCATCTATTGCTATTTTTTAATATACCAACAAATAATTTGATTATGTCATTAACTCAGTTGTCTTCCATGTCATTTGGAACAAAACAATATACATGTACCTATAATACTACTTGTAGAGGTTTTAAATGTTTAATCTCTGCATGATCCACAAGGTCCAATGTTGCTCCATTGCTATTAGGCGAAATATTAAATCACTAAAAAAAACTTGTGGTCATCAGGGTTGTCAAAATGTTTTGTTGTAATAGATCGAATGCGCCAAAGTAACCGATCAGGCTGGGGGTCAGGTCAAGGGCAAAGTCCTGGTAGGCGGCCCAGGGTCCAAAACTAACAGATCTAAGAGTGATTTTAACAGATCATTTTGATCGGCAATCGGTTAATTTTGACAACCCTGAGTCATGCCTTTTTACCATTCAACATTGCTTGAAGGAATCTCTAAGAAGGGCTGAGCCAAGGAGCATTACTACAAAATTTTGTAAAATGTTTTCCACTCTGTATGCAAATTATGCTTCAAATATTTCAGATGATGCCATTTTGTATACCTGAGAAGTTTTCAAAGCTTTGAAATTGTGAAGGCAATTATATGGAAAATTTCTATAAATGAAAGTACAATTATTGGATAGAATTGGAAAATTGGAAAATTGTGGCCAATGGAGACTTTGCTCATTATAAGCTATTTTTAATTTTGTTGCCTGATTTCTCAAATTGTCTGCAAAAACCTTTGACAGATAAACAATTATTTACCTATGTTATTTAATGAAAATGCATGAGACAATTATATCCACCTGAATAATATCTATAGGAATATTCATGTCTCATTAAGGATGTTTAAAGAATATTACTTGAGGATGGAGTATTTGAAAGTCAAGTCAATGCATACTAACTTGTATCTTAAAAGGCTTCTCAATCCAGCAGTGCCAGAGGGATTGTACATGTAAGACAGAAACCAGGCTTGATCGGTGTATGATTAACAAAAGTCATTGTGACTAACTAGTGCCATTTGTCTTCTACCAATAGGCTTTATAATGTGGGAAGGTAGCCAGTTTGCTGGAGAAATATTGTGTGAAGTACTGGTGTGGGGAAACACTTGCTTAGATGAACAGGCTGCAGTGACATAAGTGTAAAACTGTTGACAATGACGTGTAACTCCAGTCAAGCAATCAATTAGTCTTCTGATATATATGACTAATGCTACCTCTTCTGGGATTATTCTCATTCAAAATATGACCTATTTTCTGTGAGGAAAGAGAGCCAGATAACACCCAGGCTTTTATGTTTGGATTAATATTTAACTTGAGACAGAATGTCTCGAAATATGATTAGGTGATCTGGCTTTTGTAATATTATGAAATAATGTTGTTAAGGTGTTAAATCAATTTATTAATTGGATTGTATACAGCTGCTCTGATCAGCCTATGTTGACTTCGCTCACCAGAATTAAAATACTGCCACTAATACCCCCTTTACACAGAGGTGGCTTCCATTGAGAGACCGTTGGACGATGACAAAATGGCCATATCTCTCAACAAGCTTTCAATGCAAACGCCATAGTCTCTCAATGATCTTTCAGTGATCTCCACAGTCGCCACGGTCTTCTCAAGGTTTTGACTCCGTCCAAAGCAATCTCTCAACGGTCGCGGAGGGAATCAATCTCTCAAGGGTCTCTCAAGGAGCACCCAATGAGCGCAAAATGGTCTTATCGATCGCCCAATGATCTCTCAGAGCTTTTTCAATGGACGGCACATTTTTCAGTCTCTTTTCTGGGGATGTGAGTTTGAACCCCAGCTCGGCCAACATTATTTCCGTCGTTTGACAAAAGTCATTTTGAGAAGGGTCATAAGTCTTCCAGCAATGGGCTAACAGTCTATGTGGAAAAGCAGCCAATTGCTTGGAAAGATTGTTGTGTGGATTACTGGTGTGAGAAAGCCAGGAAACACATGAATAGGTGAACTGGCTGCCGTGATATGACTGATTTTTTTTTTAAACGGCGTTTAAAACCCCAATCAATCAATCAATCGGAAGAGGGTTTATTATCAGTGTCAGTGAAAAGACACTTTTAAATTGATAACTAAAGCTGATGTATTTTGAAAAAGACCATAATGAGCATTTAATCCTTTGCCACATGATCTCTTTATTCAATAATTAGTCGCCGGGCAGAAGCCCGCGACTTCTATTTTTAATAGGTTTTCTGAAATCACATGGGAGGGGGGATTATTATTAGAAAGAAACACATTTAGATGTCTTGAACATATTACAATTGTGTTTGTTTAAAAACACTAAGTAATGACACATCTACAATGAAATAACTATTCCGATGTTTTAGGTATTTTCAGTTTCTTTATTTTGACTCGCATTTATGTTTTTTTGTTTTATTTACGAAGACAAAACAGTCCCTATTAGCTAGACTGGTATACTTTATTTTACAGTACTACATGTAATCAAAAGTCGATAATTACAAATCTTTACGTCGCAGTCTAATTTGTTTACTTACGCGCACCTGCGTGACTCGCGAATACCAACTGCGTAGATCAATCTCCTTTGCAGAGAGCCGCTCTTTACACTCACTTACAAATAGTAAATTATAGGTGATTTAACATGTTTATTTGGTTCGAAACAAATGAAGAAAAGAACAAACCGAGATAAAACTGGTTTTAATGGAAAAATGACTTTGAACGAACACTCTCTGCCTATAAAGAGAGTTTCAAGAACGACACCTCTGCGAATAAGAAAGAATCGGGTCTTTCGTACAAAATTATTTCGCCCCTGACAATTTTAAATGTGTCATTTAATTCCCATAATTTTAAAACATGAGTAGTTTGTTGTTTTCATTATAAAAAAGGAAGGAAAGAATTAAAATAAATTAACATGTTGTAGGGCTAAGTTTATGTTCGAAATTAAGTTTAAATTATACAACAATTTCAATGAGATTTAACTGTTTAGTTATTATTATATTTCGAAGGTGGTCTAATTTATAAATATTGGACTACATTTCAACATTTGTTAAAGTATGATATAATTAGGATGCTAAGCTAATATCATTTTGAGAAAAAGAGAAAACTCATGTCTTCAGCGATTTAACCCTTATCTCATTGTTTTAAAAGTAGATTGCTGCAAAGGTGTCCACTGTTGACTTTAAAAGAGGAAAGGTAAAATGACGTGCTATTGCATGCAAATCCTAAAGTGTCTGTTTTGTGGTTTTATTGAAAAATAATAAAATTCAAATATTCTGACAAACATCTTGAAAAGTGTATGTGGAATTCACAAATCTTATAATTATTCCTTAATGAAAGCACTGTATACATACTAAGACTAATGATTGGCAAGATTACTCATTTCCATTACTGTTTATGATCAATAATTAGTTGTGTGTATGGTCAACCTACTTTGGAATGGAGATTGATCATAAACAATGAAAGGCTTCATTTATCATTCACTTCGTTGACAAAACAATGCAAGTTATGATACATTTTCACTTGACCCCACCCCTGATGTTCCAATATGCCCCTCAGTTGATAACTGTTTATTCAACTACTATAATGTTAGTGTTATGCATATCTGCACTATGGATATCCGGCGACATTGATGCGTTGCATCAACTTTCTCTTGTTAGACTTGTCTTTATAGAGTTTCACAATACCTTTGCGTTTATATATGCGAAATCATCTGCTGCTGATTCGATGTATGTGGGAAAGGGTAAATGAATAAATGTGTTTCTACAATCTTTGACAGGTAAACAGTCAACTAATGTTTTCTGATAAATCGATTGAAAGTGATAAACAGTGAACCGATACAATAAGGGAAGGCTAATGTCATCATTATATACATAAATGGTTGCCATGGAATCTTCCATACTATTGTATTGTCAAACATGTTTAACCATTTTCCTGTTTTGATATTTTAAAGGTTATCTTTGAAACCAAGTGAAAGTATAATATCCAAAGAGTGGAATTGCATCTTGACAAACAAAAAACGTTTTTTTTTAACCCATTCCCTCATATAGACGCTCTCTGACGCCTCTGCAGTAGACAGCTTTTTGAAAACATAGTGACAAAAGAGGGAATTGCTCAAATCGAGCAATTTCTCCTTTTGCCACAATGTTTTCCACTTTTAGTCATAGGTTATATATCCATTCAATTATAGAGATTTTCTATCTTTTTGACAAAATATGTTCAAAGTCGTCTGCTGCAGAATTGTCGTATGAGGGAAAAGCTTAAAAAGCAATTTCTCTATTCCTCACGATTTTTTCATCTTTGTACAGAAAAATATTTTTAAATTTCCACCATTTCGTATCATTAGACATTATCCTTGACATCATGGTTGACCCATCATGGTTGACCCATTCCCTACATCCACATATATGTAATTGTTGTAGACGACTTTGAAAACATCAAGGGAAAAATACTGAAAATCTTTGTAAAAGAAAGTATAATTATTGAATTGAGTTGAAAACATTGTGAGCAATTTCTCTTTTTACCACAATGATTCCAAAAGTTCCCTGCTGCAGATGTATCCTTATATGTATGCATGTTGGAAATCGATAAATGAATGCTTTGAAAGCCTAATATGAAATATGTTACAGATCATTAATTATTTTCTATCAGATGGTATGAAATCAAATATTGATTTCATGGATGGAAGAAGCGTGGAATTAAAATTACGATAAATAATTCAAAAGGACTACCATGCAGTATCGATTTTCACCAGCTTTTCTTATATTTTTATTGGTAGATTCTCTAATCTGGGATAATTTTATTATCCAAAATAATTAATAAGAAATTGGATCTTTCATGCAATTATCTTATCCTTCCCTTTTCCATATTGATATATAGTTTATCAAAACCTTGAGAGAGTTTTCAGAATATTTTGGAGCTGTTATCATTCTGCTGATCTTTTCAGATGGAATCAACCATTTCCCACATACAACATCATGCGAATATCTGGACAAAAAATATGCAAAAGTTGTTGAATAGAGTTCAAAGCTGTGTACATGTAGTGGCAAAAGGAGACATTTGCTCATAATGAGAGATTTAAACTCTTACCAGATTGTTTTTAAAAGTCGTCTGCTGTAGATGTGTTAAAGTAAACATATATAGGAAAGGGATAAATTTGATCAAGTTCCTGCTTTGAAAGTTTATCAAGTTCCTATTTGATCACAACTAATTGAAGCCATACAATTCTGATTGAGTCTTTTATTTAGTTTTTACCCCGAAATACTAATAGGGGCTTCCTTATTTAGACAATTTTTGACACCTCTGCTGCCCGCAATTTCACCTTTTGCTGCAAAGAGATCTGCTGCAGAGACGTCAGAAAGAGTCTGTATGTGGGAGAATGGTTAAAACATTATGAGCAATTACTCCTTTTCTCACTTTTCAAACCTATATTTCCAAATTTATTTCTTTCCAAAATTACCCTCTGATGTTTTTTCAGAGCAGATAATTCCAACAATCATACCAGGATATATTGTTAACCCTTTCCAAAACAACAAATCAGCAGCAGATGACTTTGATAACATCTAGGCAAAAACAAAGAAAATGTCTTTAAATGAAGATATATTTATAGAACAAAGTTGAGCAATTTCTTTGATTGCCACAATGTTTTTACAAGTCGTCTGTTTCAGAGGCTTCAGAAAGCGTCTATATGTGTGAAAGCGTTAAGAAGATGCCAGTCATCTCATTACTAGTAATGAAGTAATTAATTTGATGCTGACCTGATAAATTAGATTGATAAGCATGTTTGGTTTATGTAAAATGAATGACATTGTCAGCGTTAATGTACAACTTTCAATTATTTATGAGTCTTGGAACCCTTACTTGTAATCTTCATATCAGCGATGATGGTTCCTAAAATGAAAATAATGGGAGATATGTCATACAACAGTGGGAGAAAGAGTCCAGTCAAATTAGGAGATTGACTTTATGAAATTGGGAGAAAGTGGGTGACAAATAAGGAGATTGGCAAATTTAAAAGTAGGAGAAAGTTGGGGTCAAGTTAGGAATCTGCCCTGGCCGAGTGGTGAGCGTCCAGGATTTGGAACCCAGGGTCCTGGTTTTGATCCCCAGTCGAGGTGGGAATAATGGGCAAGGCACATTTTTCAGCATAGTACTGGTTTGTTTACCATTGGAACATCAATAAGTGAATTGTCGCCATGAAATAACTGAAATTATGTTGAAAATGGCTTAAAACCCCAGTAAATTAAAAAACAAAATCAAATTATGAGATTGGCTTTATAAAACCAGGAAAAAGTGGGAGATAGGTCATATATAAGTGGAAGAAAGTCATGGTCAAATTGGAAAAAGAACATGTATGTGCATCTGAGTGGGAGAAGGTAGGTGCATCTTAATGAGAGATAGGACAATTATTAAAGTGGGAGATATAAAAAAAAACATTTTTAAAAGTAGGAATATGTTGTTGGTCAAATTAGGAATCCGACGTGGCCAAGTCGTTAGCTTCCGGGATTTGGAACAGGGCATCCCGTTCAATCACCAGTGGCGGTGGTCATGGTGGAGTGCCCTTGGGCAAGGCACATTTCTGAGCCTAGTACTGGTTTGTTTACCATGGGATCATCATGAGTGACCGGTTGCCATGGTATAATTGAAATCTTGTCTAAATTGGGTTAAAACCCAAGTAAATTAAAAAACAAAATCAAATTATGAGATTGGCTTTATATAACTAGGAGAAAAATATGTGTATTAAATTAGAAGGTTGATTTCACAAAAGTGGGAGAAAGTATATAGGTATCAAAGGAGATTAGTTATTTTAAAGTGGAAGAAAGTATAACTGTGTATCAGAATGGAAGATAAGTCATTTGAAAGTGGGAGATAAGTACATGTATGTGCATCTTAATGAGAGAAAGGACATATATTAAAGTGGGAGATTTTTTATTTTTTTTAAAAAATCCCTACAACGTCATCGCTCTAGCAGCTTCATATCTTTTCCGATTGTTTTGAAACTTAGAACATCGCCTTTTATACGAAGTGCGTCTCACTGACCAGTAGGTTAAGCTCAATGTCACAGTGACTATACAATGTTTTTTCTACCCTATCTCAATACCATTGTTTGATTACACAGGGAAACTTTTAGCTATAAAATTGCCAAAAGATATAAACAAGCAACTATAAACATTATGTGAGTTGTTAGAAATATTGGAATAGTTTTCTCCAAAAGCTCCCCTATGAAGAAACAATTCTCCTGATTTTCAAATTATGTTTGAGTCTTAATCACAGAATTGTGTGACAAAAGTCATTTATCAGATGTGCAGTTCCTTTGTTGTCTCAAAAGAAATTAAAAAAAACAAAATTATTGAATAGTATATTCCGAGTTAAAACTTTTGAAAATCCTCAAAGAAATATGAAGTTTTTTTAAGTAAAACATATTTTTATTAGAAAATACTTACCAGTCATTTAATACCTGATATATCATCTCTATACACCTTAATTATCCAAAAAAAACGCCCACGCTAGCATATCCCTCACGTATCCGTGACATACACGGCCGCCCGGAAGTACAGGCGCGCACGTGAGCGGGTAGTCACTTTTCATTCACCGTTAAGTATTGGTGACGACGCGGGGTTGGGAGGTGGGACTCTATAAATGACTGGTAAGTATTTTCTAATAAAAATATGTTTTACTTAAAAAAACTTCATTTTTATATCAAAAATACATTACCAGTCATTTAATACCTGATGACTTCGTAGCATAGGACGGGAGGTTCGACCAATACTTACTGTCGTTCCAGGTACGTTGTAGTATATTATTCCATATTTTTTAAGAACAAACATACTTGATTCCAACGGATGTATAAAGGGAAAGAGGGGATTGAATACAGGTTCAATCGGTATTCACTTTATTTATGTGTTGGATTATGTGAATTAGCAAACCACTCGCTGTGAAGCCACAAGGGGACCCAGGCAGGACCGACTGCAACTGGTTCTTAGACAGGAACCCTTGTTGACACAGTAGAGTAAGGAGCCATCAGATTCATTGAATCTGATCTGCCTGGTTTCTACAGAGACGATCTGTAGTTAAAGCTAATAAAAAGACGGTTTTATAAGTAAAAAACTTTAAAGACGTCGATTCAAGAGTTCGTATGGAGCTCTTGTAAGCGACCAAAGGACGCAAGACAAATCCTATTTTGGAGTTAACTCCTACAATTGGGTTTTTTCTAATTCTAACCATCAGTCTGTGAAACTTAATGTAATTCGTTTCTACTGAAAGCAAAGAACTCACTTCCCTGTTAGTGTTCGCCAAGCAATACGAATTTATAATTCTCAGTAAAACTTAAGAAGCGGTAGCCGTCGACAAACGTTCAGAGAGATTGACCTACCTTATTAACATCAATCGGTAAGAACTGTCTATATCTAAGGAAGATGTAACGGTTATGTCGATAGGCAGGCCAGAAGGATGTATAACCACGGTCTCTGGGCCAGAGGAGTGTTTCTGTCATCATCTTCCCTTTCAGAAGTGAAACCGGAAGTTGACGAACTGGTTCTAGCCTCATTATCAACTCGGGGAGTAATTATTATTATTCCTTTGCGAATTCTGAACGTCCACTGCCGAATGAGTGGAATATAGTTGTCTATTCTGTATTAGTGAATCGACTCTATCCGAAGGTACTCGAATTACCGCTAAGTCGGTGAGAAACGTCATACCCACGAACGTGAACCTCTTTGACGGAATTAATTCCGACTTCTGCGTGTTGGGTATTAAACCCAACCGCAGAATAGTCCGCCAGGCTAGGGATAGATCGTGAATTAGAAGTACACGATCCGTCCTGTGGGGAAGCCAATCGTCGACGTATTGAAGAAGTTGGGGTCCTTTCATACGAAGAAAGGCTCCCATGCCCTGATATCTTCGTAAGCACTCGAGGGGCGGACTTGAGGCCGAAGGGAAGAGTCCTGAAATTGGAGCACTTCTCCCTCTATCACAAACCGAAGGTATTTCTTCGAGGAGGAAGCGATCTGGATGTGATAAAAGGCGTCTGTAGGTCTAGAGAGACCGCCCAGTCGCCTTTCCGAATTGCAACTCGGATGGAGCGGGTCGACTCCATTTGAATTTATCGACCGGAATCAATAGATTTAGCTCAGATAAATCTATAACCGGTCTCCACTTGCCGTCTTTCTTCGGAACAAGGAAAAGACGGCTGTAGAAACCCCGAAAATTGGGGTTGAGAACGCTGTCTATGGCATTTTTTTTCAGAAGCGATGAAATCACCTCTGACATGGCCGGATGACGTGACGAAATGTCGATCGGCACGCCTGTCAGAGGAGGGGGGGAAATGAAGGGAATCAGATACCCTTCCTGTATCACAGACTAAATCCAACGATCCTATGTGACACTTTCCCACTCCTCCGTGATAAATGACAGGCGGCCCCCGACTGCAATCTCCGACCTTGGGATTGTCATAGAGAGGAGCGAATCCCTAGGGCTGCGGCTTCGGATTCGTGTTAACTCTAGCAGGCTGCCGATGTTAGTACCCTGATAGGGGCGCTTCGGTTTAGCCGATTTCTGACCCGTGGAAGGGGTTTGTTTAGGCTGAAACGCCTTCACATACCGTTTTGGCTTCTTTGCTTGGTTGGGTTTCTTAGAACTACCCACATTCGCAGAATACGATGAACGTTTCTGGCCCTGCGCAAAAGCCTTAGCTGCGTTCGCCGAAAGGCGTCGACTGTTCTGAAGCATCAGAAGCTGTCACCGCAGCAATCCTTCCACCAAAGAGTTGTTTCGACTCCAATGGTGCGGCTTTCAGGCTGTCCTTGCTAGCACGTAGCAATGAGTTAGGAGCAACTATAACTGCGTCCCTCCTCATGGACAGTATCTCTGTGATGGTCTGAAGATTCAGTGCCATGAGATGCATGTTGCCTGTGTCGAAAGCTTCGAGAATTCTGTTAGCCCCTAGGCTAGAGATATTCTCCTCTTTCAACAACAAAGACAGAGCGACTGCGAAATGGTTGTCATGAGATGACACCAATACACCCAGTCTTGCTCTGGCCTCCCACTTCTCTAGTATCTTAAAAGAGACCTGGACAGAAGCGGGTGCAGTTAACCCCAGTGTAGCTGCATCCCCGTCTAAAGCTGGCACTTTGACCGGGAAGAACTCCTTAGACGTAGAATACGCCTTAGAGTTGACCCATTTCCTAGAAATGGGTCCTGGGACCGACCAGCCTGGAGGTATAGCCTCTAGAGACCTGGTCGACTGCAATTGGTCTAACAACCTGCCCAAGTTGTTAGTTTGAGGAAGCAAGTGCACTGGCGAAAAGCTTGTACATTAAGTTCCTCTAGGCTCGAAAGGTTTTGCGACGTGGGGAGCGTCAACCTTAGGGCATGAAGTATTCGGCACCACCCGAAATACTTCGTCAATAGCCTGCTGTAGAGACCAACGCTCTACAGCTGGCTCCTCATCGGAAGTTGACCTATTTCCCTCATTATCGTCAGACGAAGATGTAGGGTTGTAGGTACTCCTCTGAGGTTGTCTACTCGGTATTCCAACCGGTAGATCTATGTCCGACTCAGACAGGGATAAATCAGAAAATCCATGTTCTGCCGAAGATTTTGCGAAGCAGGCCCCCTCTCCGCAGCAGAGGACGGCCATGCAAAAACTTCTGCCGGGGCCGAACTGACCGTATTGGACGGTTTCGACCTCTCTTTCACAGAATGACGCAATGTATTCTGATCCCGAGGTTGCCTATAACCGGACTGCCTATCAAATAGGTGTCCCCCCGAGAGCAGTGAATCCCCATGAGATGGGTAATGCTGATCCCGGTAGGCCGTTGAACCCTGTCTAACACCTAACGGTTCCATAGTATGGACCGGTGGTTGGTATTGAGGAGCAGCGTATTCTCTAGCGACATACACTGTCCCCCCAGGGGAGGAAAAATATTTTCCGTAACCCCCATACCCGATGGAAGACAGAGGAATAATAGAACCCGGTGCGATACCTGGGTTATAATTATTCTGATTCTGTAGTGGAGCAGAGATCGACTGATAATTTGAATCAATACGGTCTATCACTACAGAACCCGTGCCTGGACGCGCCATGTTTACATAGCCGGCCGGCAGTGTAGACGAGGCATTGAAAAATGCCTGACTACTCGGTTGCACTGTGTTTACACAAGACACTGGTGTTTGTGTCGTGTTCACAAGCGTGACCGATTGGCTCGTAGCACCATAATGAAATGGGCTACTGACCTGATGCGGCATGGCTACATGCGCGCGAGTTTGGCCAGTCGTCGAATCATTTAAGAAAGTCTGACTGCCAGGATGAATCGTTGCTAAATGATCAACCTTTTGCCTGGCTGGGTCCTTGCAATAAGACCTTTGCCCTGTCGCCTCACGGCTAAGTGAGCGACTACCTGGTCTAGTCATGGCAACATGACTGACTGGCCCGGTCGTGTCCAAAAAGGACTGACTGGTGACAGGTCGAGTCATTGACAAATGACTCCTCTCCGGTTGCCCGGTGACCTGACGTGCCTCGGCATTTGGGTTTTTATGTCAAAAATACATTACCAGTCATTTAATACCTGATATATAATCTCAACACCGTTAATTCATCCAGAAAAGAAGCTCGCGCAGCCATGCATAGCCCTCACGCGTGTGTGATACACACGGCCGCCGGTAATACCGGCGCACGGGCCATGTGACCCCCACTTTTAATTTCTGGACACACCAACTGACAGCTAAGAATTTATTTCATTTTTATATTTTATTTCTTGGTCTGTTTAAGGCGAATCCTTAAACAAGTTATTTTCATTCAGTTATTCAACTACATTAACAACCTAACAACATAATTGTGTAAATTACTAATTGTAATTAAGTGGTTTTTTGTGAACACAACTAACTGAGAAGTCACGGGTGGGTTACCCCACCCACTATTTCAGTTACGTATCGGGTGCGGTAATGGCCATTCATTCTTTCAACGAAGTTATAGTTACACCGACCCTATTAGCGATAATATATTATTATCGCCTTGTATTACATTATGTATATTAATTAAACATGAACAATTTTGGAAAATATTTGTAAAATCTTTTTCATTGAAATACGTTCCGTGATCAACGGGTATAGTAGAAAATAAAAAATAGAAAAAAAAAATTATATTTTTTGTTGAATCGTATAAATTGTTTTGTTTCATATATATTCTATGTCACATAGTGGTGATCAGAGGCGTGACTCATAACGGCTGTATGAGACACGCGTCTGTCCTGTTTTGCGTTCACTAAGTACACACAGGATTCACCCTGTGAGTACTTCTCTTCCTGGCCTGCTTCCATTTGGAAACAGTCTGGGTTGAGGAGGACTCACAAAAGCTGGAAGAGTAAGAAGACCCCTAAAAAGGTTTCTCTTAGCTCTACGAGTGAAGCGGAGTTTGAGGGGTTCTCCCAACAATCAGACTCCGCGGCTGTGTTGAGTGAGCAGAAGGTCAGAGCTGTTCCTTCTTCACTCCGCACAACCGCTCAGAGGTCCAGATTAGGAGGTGTAATCAGCTATTTTCCCCACAAATTCCCTCTTAGGAAACAAACCCTATGCTGTGGGTTCTCAATACCCACAGCATAGGGTAAGAGGGTCAAATGAGGATTTTAGACATGCATGCGCCCCTTATCTGGAGCTCTGACCGCTCCCCCTCAGCTTCGGCTGGTCCTTCGCGGGACATGGAGGAGCGGATGGCAGCGGCTGATGTCTGTTATTCCGTCGGGAAACAAAGGCCTTCGGGCCAGAAACCGTACGGACACAGTGATGGTTGGCCTCAAGAGTGAGCAACCGTCTGCTGAACGACATTATCTGACGCCAGGTGTTGGGGCTGACCCTTCGGGAGACGCCATGGGTCAATCAAAGGGAAACCTCACTGATTGGCCACCTCTAACACCACACTCTGCAGTAAGCAGTCTTCGGACGCTTACAGAGTGCCAAATTATAATGTCTGCGGACAGAATTCTTTGGAGACCGGTGATAGAGCAGCTTCACAACTGCCTATCATTAGTCAACCGGGTAATGCTTGCGAGCAAAACCTATATGACTCCGGGTAACCGGGTACCGGGCAACCAGTCAGTCATTTCGCCTAGGCGCGACCAGTCACCGGGCAAATCCGGCAGTCATTTAGCGATGACGCGACCGGTCAGTCATTAAGCCATGACGCGACCGGGCAAATTATCAGTCAGTTTAACATGACGCGACCGGGCAGTGGGCAGTCAAGGTAACGAGCAGTCGTTAAGCTAGTACCACTCGTTCTTCGCACAACCGGTCTATACGGATATTCAAAACACTGGTCATTACGCACCAGGCTCAGATATCCAACCGTCTAACATCGGTTATAAGGAGTACAGGACAGATAAATCTTTCCTTTCTCCAAGGGGAATAGTGTTCTTCTGTAGGGATTACACTCCTCAAAAGAATGAGAATAGAAGAGTACGGATATTCAAAACACTGGTCATTACGCACAAGGCCCAGATATCCAGTTATAGGTAGTACAGGACAGAGAAATGTTTCCGTGTCTCCAAGTGGAACATGGTACTTCTCTAGAGATTACACTCCTTCCCCGATACAAAGCTCCGTTTCAAAAGATGTAACGGATCGGTGATAGGCGGGTTAACCAAGCCTACCGGGATCAGCAATACCCACCTGATGGGAATTCACTGTTCCCGGAAGGACACCTTTCGAAGATGCAGTCCTTAGAAGGCAAACCCCCGATCGGAATAACTCAGGTTTTCCGTGAAAGGGAGGTCGAGACCGTCCCATACGGTTAGTTCGGCGCCGACGATCGATCCAGTGCGACCTCTCTCTACTACGGAGAGAGGAGGTTCATATCACACGATCGACACCTTAACACAACATAAAGTACACCAAGATTGAATATTATTTTCAATCCCTTCTCTTACTTTTATAAGACTGTTGTGTCTTTCAGTTGAAAGACGGATTAGAGTCAAGCATCGTAGGGCTCGACACTCTCCCACCTCCTCGTCTGACGGGCGGGGGCGGGGGGGGGGGGGGGCAGTCCCCTTCAGATTACGAGCCGGCTGTAGAGCGTTGACCTCTACAGCAGAACATTAAGGAAGTACTTAGGGTGGTGCCTAATACGTTATGCCCGAAGGTTGACGCTTAAACGTCGTTTTAACCTATAATGATTTCGAGCAAACCTACACTCTGCAGTACAGCAGTCTTCGGACTTCTACAGAGTGCCAAGTTATAATGTCTGAAGTTTTTGGAGACTAGTGATAGAGCAGCCTCACATCAGCCTATCATTAGTCAACCGGTCAGTAATGGTCAGAGGGAGCTACCATTACTGAACGTTCCCAGAGCTGGGTAACGAGCAGTCGTTAAGTCAAGTTGACTCCAACCGTTTTGTCAATATTATGACATAAGCATTGGACAACCGGGTGTTTTCGAACACAGCCAAGTGAAAATCTCCTTCGCAGAGTTGTCGTTCCTTACACTCATATGAATGTAATGAGTCGATAGTGCTAGAGAATGAGTCAAATGCCTACCGAGTACTCAATTAATCGCTGGGCATAAACGGTTGTCGCGTGAACGTTCACAGGGCAGTCAAACTCTTAACTGGGCATAAACGGTTACCGGGCAAACGGTCACCGTGAAAACAAAAATTCAACTATGAATTCTTCGGAATTCAACAGTATTCCAATTGACAAATGTCCTCGGACACAGTCATTTGGAGATCGGGCAATGTCTTTAGACATAGCCAGTAAGGCACCGGTCAAACGGGTAATGTCTTAGGACATAACCTTTCGGCAGTCAATCGGGCAGTATGCTGGGACATAGCCGATTAAACAGTCGGCCATCGGGTATGGGGAGTACCGGTCAAATAGTTATGTCGGTCCCCAGGGAGGAGAGAGTGCGTCTCTAGGGACTACACTCCTCCCAAGTAATACCCATCGTACCAATTGTTGGGACGAGTCGATGTCCGACGGTATTACATGGGAGAGATTCAGTTGATTTCATAAATCAATCCCCTATGCTGGCCTACCGGGATCAACCGTTCCCAGAGGATAGTCACTCTGTGAACTCTCTCATACGTGAGCTCGGACCGAAGGTTGATTCCATGCGATCTCATTCTTCTTCGAAAAAGGGATAAATTCCTCGATCATGACTCCTTCATAGGATTCCTCCCACCAATGGGCTAAGTTTTGTGGAAAAGTAGCCAGTTGCTTGGGAAGATTGTTGTGTGGAGTACTGGTGTGAGAAAACCAGGAAATACATGAGTAGGTGAACTGGCCGCCGTGATATAACTGAGAAATTGTTAAAACGGCGTTAAACCACAATCAATCGATCATAGGATTCCTCCATGTCGAATCGGACACTGACATTCCGGTCCAGAACCGGCTTTAGTCAATCCGCACGTCGTCGGGTAAAACCCACGACCCCGTCTTGTCTGACGAATAAGAGACATATCGGGTTCAGTGCTCCATCGGATGATTAACAATTTAGAGCTGGACTCTAAATAAACTATCATTAGTGGGAAGTTACTGCATTCACTGCGTCCATAGGCGCATTTCGGCGTATGCGGCAACATTGTTCACAGGGACAGAACGTACAGTGACTTCTGCAAAGGCATTCTTAGAAGCCCAACCTGTGAAGACACAAGAGACAGGCTAAGTTCGAGCCTAGCTTTCTGCTTCCGCTGGCCCTGCCTTATCAAAGCCCCGTACGGGAGCAAAGTTGGCATACAACCAAGTAGAGCACTGTCCCTAATCCGCGGCTATAGGGAAGCGCTCCTCTCTATTAAGCTAACAGGAATGCCATGGAGTGGGTATCAACCTTCCATTCGGTGGTTTCTACAACCGTCTTTCGTCTGGTTCCGGTGAAGACCGGAATAAGACTTATCGACTCAGATTGCGTCTAGTACGGTCGAGTAATAAAATGGAATGTTCCGTTTTATCAAGAACGCAATCCGGAACGGCTGTCTGAGCGATTCTTAGACCAAACAGACACCTGTTACCACGTACCGGTTGCTTTTTCATCGAGGAATGACCGTCGATTCTTTGTAAACGGGGAAGTGTTCCTTTCAAACACTTCACTTCGATTACCTGCGTTTAGAATTAATTCCCAAAACGGGCAAGTCGGATCTATTCCCCTCAAGAGACTCGTTGTAGGACGTTTCTCGTTGAGCTGGCCCTTCGGACAGACTCGATTCGCTATAAGAGAATCCGATTACCATGTCCTGGATAAGGATCAGTAATTAAGGGAAACGGTCCGATACATGCTTCATACTACACCCGAATTGTTTACAGTTCGGGGCAGTGTGTTAAATACTCATTACAGTACAGGGCTTAACTGACTAGGACATGTACATGATCAATAGAGTAGACAGTAGTCCTTCGATTGGCAATAATTATTACTCCCTGAATTGCCCCCATAATTCAAATGAGTCAACTTCCGGTGTCGTTATTCTCTTCCTGACAATGACTTTAGAAACACAGTATTGGCCCAGAGATCGTAGTTCAACGTTCTTCTGGCCTGCCTATCGACATAACCGTTACATCTTCATTAGAAGTAGACAGTTCTTACCGACTGGTGTTTTTTAAGGTACGTCAATCAGTAATTTATGCTTACATTTGTTGCCGACCTCTCGCATTCAAGATTTGGCGATGAACACAACAATTATTGTTCGATGCTCCAATGCGCTTAACTTCAAAGTTCAGATCCATTCTCTCCAAACTTTTACGTTCTTCGGAAGCGGCCGCTTCTTAAGTTATAAACTGAGACTTAAATTCGTCTTGCTTGGCGAACACTATCAGGGAAGTGAGTTCTTTGCTTTCAGTAAAAACGAATTTCATCAGGTTTTACAGCCGTATGGTTATTCAACCGTTCTTATAAACCTGTATTCCTACTGAGACCAAGTTGCCTTTGGTGCTTCCTAACCCATCACATTTCACAACCTTTCTGTGAACTGTGTTCCCTTAGATATAACCTGATCTTGTACCCTGTCAAGGGTCTTAAGTTCTATATAAAACATTCGAGGGCTGTAAGAGCCACAGTAGGGGTTATTCAACCTCAGGTAGGAGAAGGATATGTCAGCAGCGTATTCAAACACTGGATATCCTATTCCTTTAATTAGTAATAAGATCCTTCTGATAAAGTCTTAAAACGTTTCAATCAGAAATTATTCCTCTCTGGACACACAAGTGGACTCTCAGCGAGTACTTACCTAATTAATACACAAATTACTAAATACATAAACAGTTGTGTTTATATTTAGTAGTACCGTAGGTACTCTTACCAAGTGCTACGATTTCTCGGGACCGGCATTGTGTTGGACGATCCTCCCGACCGATGCTGCAAAGTCATCAGGTATTAAATGACTGGTAATGTATTTTTGACATAAAAATGAAGTTTTTTAAAGTAAAACATATTTTTATTAGAAAATACTTACCAGTCATTTCAGATTCCCGCCTCCCAACCCCGCGTCGTCACCCAACACTAAACGCTGCAAGTTAACGGTGAAATTAAAAGTGGGGGTCACATGGCCCGTGCGCCGGTATTACCGGCGGCCGTGTGTATCACACACGCGTGAGGGCTATGCATGGCTGCGCGAGCTTCTTTTCTGGATGAATTAACGGTGTTGAGATTATATATCAGGTATTAAATGACTGGTAAGTATTTTCTAATAAAAATATGTTTTACTTTAAAAAACTTCATTTTGTTGTGCAGCCCAAACAAAACCCGGTTGACTATGCATAGGCAGGAGTGAAGCTGCACTATACCAAGTCTCCGGAGAACTACGTCCGCCGACGTAGGTAACCGGTACTCTGCAGCTGTCCGAAGACCGCTGTAGCTCGGAGTATGGTGTCGGATTGGTACAATTCCTGCGGTTTCCCGGAAAGCTACCAAAGGCATCTCCTTCTTTCGAAGGCCCAGCCACGACACCAGGCGACAGATGGTGAGGTTCAGCGGTTGAACGTTCCAGCTGAACATTTTCCCCGCTGTTTCCGTACGGTGTCTGACGTTTCCCGACGGAGCAACTCTCACCCAAAGCTACCATCCCGAGGTTGCCTATAACCGGACTGCCTATCAAATAGGTGTCCCCCCGAGAGCAGTGAATCCCCATGAGATGGGTAATGCTGATCCCGGTAGGCCTGTCTAACACCTAATGGTTCCATAGTATGGACCGGTGGCTGGTATTGAGGGGCAGCGTATTCTCTAGCGACATACACTGTCCCCCCAGGGGAAGAAAAAGATTTTTCGTAACCCCCATACCCGATGGAAGACAGAGGAATAATCGAACCTGGTGCAATACCAGGGTTAAAATTATTCTGATACTGTAGTGGAGCAGAGATCGATCGATAATTGGAATCAATTCGGTCTATCACCACAGAACCCGTGCCTGGACGCGCCATGTTTACATAGTCGTCTGGCAGTGTAGACGAGGCATTGAAAAATGCCTGACTACTCGGTTGGCCTGTGTTTACATAAGACACTGGTGTTTGTGTCGTATTCACAGGCGTGACCGATTGGCCCGTAGCACCATAACGAAATGGGCTACTGACCTGATGCGGCATGTCTCCATGCGCGCGATTTTGGCTAGTCGTCGAATCAATTAAGATAGTCTGACTGCCAGGATGAATCGCTGCTAAACGATCAACCTTTTGCCTGGCTGGGTCCTTGCAATCGGACCTTTGCCCTGTCGCATCACAGATACGTGAGCGACTACCTGGTCTAGTCATGGCAACGTGACTGACTGGCCCAGTCCAGTCCAACCCGGACTGACTGGAGACAGGTCGCGTCATTAACAAATGACTCCTCTCCGGTTGCCCGGTCACCTGACGTGCCTTGGTATTTGGGTTTTGTTGCTCAGCCCAACAAAACCCAGGTTGACTATGCATAGGCAGGAGTGAAGCTGCACTATACAAAGTCTCCGGAACAATACGTCCCCCGACGTAGGTAACCGGTACTCTGCAGCTGTCCGAAGACCGCTGTAGCTCAGAGTATGGTGTCGGATTGGTACAACTCATGCGGTTATCCCGGAAAGCTACCAAAGGCACTCCTTCTTTCGAAGGCCCAGCCCTGACACCAGGCGACAGATGGTGAGGTTCAGCGGTTAAATGTTCCAGCTGAGCATTTTCCCCGCTGTTTCCGTACGGTTTCTGAAGTTTCCCGACGGAGCAACTCTCACCCAAAGCTACCATCCGAATATCCTCAGCGCGCGGAAAAACGGTTGTGTTGAGCGGAGAAGAAGGCTCAGCATTGCCCTTCGACTCGCTCAACACCGTTGCAGAGTCCGGTTGGGAGAACCCCTCGAACTCTGCCTCACTCGATGAAGATAAAGGCACCCTCTTAGGGGTCTTCTTTATCTTCCTGCTTTTACGAGTCTTACTCCGCAGGACCTTTTTCCAAATGGAAATAGGCTATGTCGAGCAGTACTCGCAAGGTGAAGCCTGTGTGCATTTGGTGCACACAACGCAGGTCGGATGCGAATCCCACAGGTGCACAGCATGACCACATGGGCTCCGCATCCCTTCAACAGTGATTGACATAGACATTATTCAAAATACTCACCAAACAGTAAATAATCCGTATATAATCCGTTTTTCTATATCCACGCCACGGGGACACCGGTAGCTTGGACACGTATATTGAAATAAATTTTGTTTCAAAATTTTTTCACAAATATTGAATAGAACAGTCAATAATTCATACAGCAATAGTTAATGTACTATCGCTAACAGGGTAGGGAAAAAACAGCACGACTTCCGCACCCGAAGACGGTAACTGAAATTAGCGGGTGGGGTAATCCACGTGCTTCTCAGAGTATCGTCCGCTACAAAACAATAAATACAGCAATAAAGTAAACTAATTTACGGCTGTGACGTTAATGCAGACAAAATATATTTGGACAATTAAATGATTATAAGGCAGGGCCTTATAAAACAAAAGAGTTAATTGGAAGAAGAAATAATAATATAAATTTTCTTATCGACTACTCCGGTGAATCCAAAAATGAAAAGTGACTACCCGCTCATGTGCGCGCCTGTACTTCCGGGCGGCCGTGTATGTCACGGATACGTGAGGGATATGCTAGCGTGGGCGTTTTTTTTTTGATAATTAAGGTGTATAGAGATGATATATCAGGTATTAAATGACTGGTAATGTATTTTTGATATAAAAATCCTAATTCAGCACTCTATTCTAAAAATAACAACTTCTCTTTATAAACTGTGAGCTTGTTAAGGGTTATTTCTTCAGTCAGGGTGGTTTTAAAGTATGTTGTAAACAAGTCATTTGTTTTTGGATTTCGGTGAGATAGTAGAAAATGATAGCAGTTTGTTTGCTGGACTGCCCACTTGGTGACAATCCTGGGTATACAACTACAGATATTTGAGATAAGCAGTGCGACTGTGGTATAGCTTTAGTTTACTTATTTCTGGTTAACCCGTTGACTGCTAGAATAGATTTTGTGAAGCCGACGTCACAATTTGCAACATTCCGCAGCGACAGATTAATTAAACTACAACTTAAAACATGGTCTAAATGTCAGAATGATTTTCTTTGTGATGTCTAGGCTACGATCAAATAATTGGGTCATCTATGGTCAAAAGCGAGGTCGCAGGGTCAAATTTGAGAAAAATCTTGTTAACACTAGAGGCCAATATTTTGATCCAACCTTCATGAAACTTAGTTTGTCTTCCTTGATGATATCTAGGCAAAGTTTGAATGTAGGTCATGCTGGGTAAAAAACTTAAGCCAAATTGAAAATCAATCTTGGCACCATTGTAAAATCTGCATTTTTGACTTGAGCATGTTGAAACAGAGGCCCACAGGGAAGACTGGGCATGCCCAACTGTGCAGCCGCTATAAATAAAGTCTTTATTATTATTATTACTCCATCAGAATGTTTGTCTTGATGATATCTAGGTCAAGCTCAAATATGGTTCATAATGGGTGAACAACTAGGGCATTAGGTGAACTATGAGAACAATATTGTGAACCCTTTAGAGACTGCAGTTTTGACTTTTGAAAACTTGGCAGAATGTTTGTCTTGTTGATAGCTAGGATAAGTTCAAAAGAATATTCTTCTGGACACTCTAGTGGACACATTTTTAATCTGATTATCAGCTGATTGACTGTTTTTCGAGTTTAAATAAAGAAAAATATGAAAAAATGTAGAAAGTATTAATTTTTGACCAATAGTCGTAATTGGTAATATAACTACAGTTATCTGTTTGAAAACGTTTCCAGAAAAAACACAGCCAATCTAAAAAACAATGTGAAGCATTTATGAACCAATCCAAAGTTGCCTTCCATTTGATATGTTCTCCAAAACACATTTGTTATGAACTTCAGATGGATTTGGCACCTTTCCATCAAAAACGTGTAAAACAAAGATAATATGAAGTATAATCTTGAAACAGAGTTTAAATATTGTGGGAAAGAAAAATAGCCTGTATCAGGGGGAAAGGATTTTAAAGATGGTATAAGATGACAAATGTTAGATTTTATTTGAATTTAGGGTTGGTTGTACTGAAGTTGTTTAAGAGATCTGATAAGAGAATGATAAATTAATCCTAAAAAACCTTTTTAATCTCAGAAACATTAACTTGATTAATTTTTTTATAAAATGTTTCCTAATCCTATGTATCCAGTTAAACAGACCGATAAATCAAGTGAAGAAGCTGATTAGACTCCTTTTTAGCTCGACTATTTATAGAATATGAGAGCTATTGTACTCACCCTGGCATCGGCATCACACCTTGGTTAAGGTTTTTCAGGCATGTATATATTTCACCATAGCTCAGTTACTACTATATGTATTGCATTGAAACTTTCTACAATGCTTCCAGATTATCAAATTCTAAATGATCAAGTTAGAGAACTCGATCCTACATATAATACAAATTATGGCCCTTTTTATGCCCCCGGAATCACCGATTCGGTGGGCATCTAGTTTTTGGCCTGTCTGCAGGTCTGTCTGTCTGTCTGTCTGCACGAAAAAAACTTTAACCTTGACCACTACTTTTGAACCATAACAGGTACAGCTACCATATTTCACATGTGTATACCTTGTGACATGACCTTTCTGTCAGTACCAACATTTTTTACCTTGCGACCTTGACCTTTGACCTAGATGTTGCCATTCTCGATAAAAACTTTAACCTTGACCACTACTTTTGAACCATAACAGGTACGGCTACCATATTTCACATGTGTATACCTTGTGACATGACCTTTCTGTCAGTACCAAAAAATTTTACCTTGTGACCTTGACCTTTGACCTAGATGTTGCCATTCTCGAAAAAAACTTTAACCTTGACCACTACTTTTGAACCATAACAGGTACCTTTCTGTCAGTACCAACATTTTTGACCTGGCGACCTTGACCTTTGACCTAGATGTTGCCTTTCGGGGGCATCAGTGTTTCACAAACACATCTTGTTTACTTAGAAATTCTGGTTCCAAGTTTTGGGTGCAACAACATTAGGAGTCCATATCTCAGTAACTAATTGATGCATTGGAACTTTATACAACCCTTCCCAACCATCACACCTATGTAAACAATAGACCTGTTGGTTTGGGTGAAACCATCAAAATGTTAAGTTTAATGAGGGGGAAAATGACTTGGTACAAGT
The DNA here is from genome assembly GCA_031761405.1 of Serripes groenlandicus. Taxonomy (NCBI): domain Eukaryota; kingdom Metazoa; phylum Mollusca; class Bivalvia; order Cardiida; family Cardiidae; genus Serripes; species Serripes groenlandicus. The sequence continues at coordinate 42,798,020 of JASEVX010000004.1, forward strand.
AGCTTATCCATGTGAGGAGCTATATGGCAGCCTTTTCTGTATGATCCCATCCATGGAAGAAGTTGGCATTTCAGAGCAGCCTGTGTCCATATCAATCTGTACATCTGCTTCGCCACATCAAAATACACACAATTTGTCAGACATAAAACAAGCTTGTGCAAGTAATATGTGAACTGTAGATCATGATCAGACTGTGCAGATAGGCGTGAGTTGACGCCTATGCTGCAGGCAAAACTCTAAAACCTTCTAATGAGCACTTTCGCTTTGGCCATAATGTCTTTGTTGAACTATTTTTAGCTCGCCTATTCGAAGAAATAGGGGAGCTTATGTTATCACCCCGGCATCCGCGTTGGCGTTGGTGTTAGATTGGCGTCCGCGTTGCCAGCTTGGTCAAACCTTTGCGTGCAAGGCCTTTTCTCAGACACTGTGTATGCTGTTGCTTTGAAACTTCACACACTTATTCAGGATCATTAGGAGACCTTGTATGTCAAGTCCCATAACTCTGGAATGGATTTTGACTGAATTGTGCCCCTTTTTGGACTTAGAAATTTGGTCAAACCTTTGCGTGCAAGGCCTTTTCTCAGACACTGTGTATGCTGTTGCTTTCAAACTTCACACACTTATTCAGGGTCATTAGGGGACCTTGTATGTCAAGTCCCATACCTCTGGAATGGATTTTGACTGAATTGTGCCCCTTTTTCGACTTAGAATTTTGGTCAAACCTTTGCGTGCAAGGCCTTTTCTCAGACACTGTGTATGCTGTTGCTTTGAAACTTCACACACCTATTCAGGGTCATTAGGGGACCTTGTATGTCAAGTCCCATAACTCTGGAATGGATTTTGACTGAATTGTGCCCCTTTTTGGACTTAGAAATTGGGTCAAACCTTTGCGTGCAAGGCCTTTTCTCAGACACTGTGTATGCTGTTGCTTTGAAACTTCACACACTTATTCAGGGTCATTAGGGGACCTTGTATGTCAAGTCCCATAACTCTGGAATGGATTTTGACTGAATTGTGCCCCTTTTTCGACTTAGAATTTTGGTCAAACCTTTGTGTGCAAGGCCTTTTCTCAGACACTGTGTATGCTGTTGCTTTGAAACTTCACACACTTATTCAGGATCATTAGGGGACCTTGTATGGCGTTGGTATCAGCGTTGCCAGGTTAAGATTTGCATGCAAGTATTGAAAATTTGTGATATCTTGCAATAAATAATAGTGTTAGTGTGGTTTTATCTGATACTGATACTGTAAGTCTTCGGTATTATGTTCACTATTGGCATACATCGTATATAAACCAATTTACAGATTTAAAAGGCCTGTATGGACTTGGTTAACATTTGCATGGAAGTATTGAAAAGGTGTATTATCTTGCAATAGGTGATACTGTGTGACTTTACCTAATGCTATAACTGTTCTGAAGTAGGCCCTGATAGACGATGGCCCTGATAGGCGAGCTATATTGTCCTCCGACAACTCTTATTAATCATTATACTTTCCATATTTTCATCTCATCGCCCTTTGTCTTTCTATCTGTCTGTCTTTTCACATTTTCTTAAAAATAACTTCTCCTACTTACCTATTGCACCAATTTTTTAAAAAAGAAAAAAGGGTCCTTTAGTGGTCCTCTTTCACAACTGTTTGAAAAACCAGATACCATGTGTAATAATTTGGCACAAAAGTTTCTTACGTTACCTTTAAATATTGTCTGAATTATTCTGATCTGTTGATGAAGTTGAGCAAACTTAGGAACCATCATGCATGGTCCTCTTGTTCCAAAATGTTCCCAAAGTTGTCTGCTGTAGATTTGTTGTATGTTGAATAGGTTTAACTCATTTATTCTTTCAATGAATAGAACGAATTCCATGTGAAAAGGTATTATATTGAATACCTTAAAAACTCCACTAACTTTACCATCTTTATGGAACCCGTTTTGCTGATTTGTTCTTTTATTACTTCATTATTACTTGATAAGCCACCCGTAATTTGATTCTGGCTAGTGTTATAGACCTAGAAGAAGAGATATTTACTGTTAAGGACATTCATAATAGATGCCTTTTTATGATGTAATGAGATCTGATCTCATTTAGGTTTTATATTGTTGTTATCTGTATTAACCCATTACCTGTTAATGACTTTATCCGTTTACCTGTCTGACATTTCTGTATTTTACTATCGCTTGCCAAACTATAAAATGATTTAAATACATATATTGTTCTACACCGCTGCCAGAGGAGCTAAAATTGTGAAATTCTTTAGACGACATTTGTGTGAAATTATTTTGAGCAGGAGAAAATCTTATAAATGTCGTGAAATTATTTTGAGCAGGAGAAAATCATGATCAGTTCAATGAATCCCTTGCCAAATTTTGAAATAATTTCACAAAAATATTCGTGGTCGACTGTATATTAAAATGTTCAATCCGCTTGACTTTGTTTCAATGATATAATAATGTCAACATTATCAGGTTAGCAATACAGGGCTCTCTTGTTTTGTTTCAATGATATACATTGTAATGTCAAAACTATCAGGTTAGCAATACAGGACTCTCTTGTTTTGTATGGGGATGGATAATTAATGTAAATTTCATCTCGGACTTGACAAGTCATAATTGTGCTATAGATAATGATGACTGAATAGGGTTTTCTGTCAATAAATAACACAATTTAAGTAACCCTTTGCCTGAAAGAGCAGAAGTTCTGATGTAATATAATCAGGCAATTGATGCCATAGGAAAACATCAGTTTTGTTAAGTAGTATTAACATGCAAATATGATTAAATTTATCTTCACATACCCTAACCTGTATGTCTTTCCCTGGAACTTATCACTTTTGGCACCACTTTTGGCACCTCTGCAGGAGACAGGTTTCAAAAGTATTTTAGAAAAAGGTGAATTTGCTCACAACCAGAAATTTCTCCTTTTCCAATAATAATTTTATGATGTGTAATACTTTTAGTTTTCAAACATTTATAATTTTTTTCCTCACATTACATAAGGTAAATTGATCATTATCGTAATCAACAACAGTTTTAGAAGCTGCAAGGTTGACACAAGTGTGACATATACTATTTTAGACATCTCTGTTTATCTGAACGTTTAAAGATAATTGGTCTTTGTTTATTGTTTTACCAAGAAATCTAATATGAAAGCAGCAGTTCTATTGACAAAAGAACAAGAGACTTGGATTTGATTCCTGGTCCTGGTCCGATCTTTCCAATCACTTAAATTTAACCCTTTCCAACTTGCAGATGCATTCTGAAACAATTCCAGCCTACAGATTTTGAGAACATTGTGATAAAAATAGAAAGTGCTAAAAATGAATGCTTAATTTACAGCACAATTGATTCAAAGTTTATTTATTTTGACTAAAGGGCTGACACACTTTTGATAGATGGGATCAGAGACGACTCACAAAACTCGATAGATGCCATAGGGCAAACATTAATTTTGTTTTGTGTTATGTGATCGAAATTGATTTGTTTAAAATAACCTTTTTTTTATCACTTGATGATCTTTAACTACCTACCTTTACCAAACCTAAATAGACCGCCATTTAACCCTTTTCCCCAATACAGACGACTTTGGAACACAATATAATGGACAATTTACCTGATGTGATTTGAGGAAAGCATTATAAATGTTTGAAAACTAAAAGTATAACACATTACAAAATTATTATTTCTCCTTTTGCCGCTATGTTTTCAACTCTATTCAATAATCAAACTTTCATTTAGAGATATTTTTACATTTCTCTCAATGTTTTCAAAGTCGTCTGCTGCATATTTATTGTATGTGGGAAAGGGATAATTTCGCCCAAAAGGATTCTATAAAAACCCTTTCTCTGATACTGACAGCATTAGACACAATTTTAACATTTTACAGAATATTACGTACAGTTTTAAAATAAATTTTGAAAACATCTGTAGAATACATGAGAAAACGGGTAGTTAACCCTTTCCCTGACAACTTGGAACATATTTTGTAAAAAAATAGAAAATCTCTATAATTGAATGGATAACCTATGACTAAAAGTAGAAAATATTGTGGCAAAAGGAGAAATTGCTCGTTTTGAGCAATTTCTTCTTTTGTCACTATGTTTTCAAAAAGTCGCCTGCTGCAGAGGCGTCAGAAAGCATCTATATGAGGGAAAGGGTTAAGTTTTGGTGCAGAATTTGAAATATTGTTGGAAATTGATTTTGTTTTTGTTTGGATGAATTTCTCATTTGCCACAATGTTATTAAATTGTCTCCCATGGAGAATTGAAAGGTCATCTGATTCTGTATCAGATAAGGGTTAAATCAACTCCAATGTTACTTATTAAAATGAGGACATTTTAAATAAGTCATGTCAGATGTCATAAATTTATGAATGATGCATGATGTTAACCTTTTTCCATATATATAATGAATCTGCAGCAGTCAGCTGAGACAACAAGAAGGATAACCTTTATTGAAGACAGCTGAAACACTGCAAAAGGCTCATTATGAGCAAGTTCTACTTTTGTCCCAATGTTTTCAAATAAAGTCTGGTGCTTAAGCACCAAAATATGTCTGTATGTGGGAAAGGCTTAACAGCTTATCCATTTTGTAATTTTTGTTTGTTTTCGGCCAAATCTAGACCAAATTGTACACGGATACCTGATTTGGGGATAGAATAGAATATGACCAAATTTTCTGTTTTTCCCAAAGTATTCAAAAGCATCAAAATTTATGCTGTATCACAGAAAGGATAAACCTTTCTCAGCTATATAATACTCGAATATTTATCAACTGTTTTACATGGTAACGGACAGATGGACTGTGACCGCCCATTATGGTGAGTCAGAGCACAAACCCAAAACAGTTTATCCATATTTTGTTGACAAGTTATCCCTTTTCCTCATACAACAAATCTGCAGCCGACTACTTTTACAACACAGTTAACCCTTTCTCACCTGCAGACGCGTTTTGACGCAATTACAGCAGACAGTTTTTGAAAACATTGTGGCCAAAGGTGAAATTACTGCAGATTTGTTGTATGTGGGAAAGCTTTTTGAAAACATAGTGACAAATTTTCTCCTTTTGCCACAATATTTTCCACTTTTAGTCATAGTAACGTTATCCATTCAATTATAGAGATTTTCTATTTTTTAACAAAATATGTTCAAAGTAGTCTGCTGCAGAATTGTCGTATGAGGGAAAAGGGTGAACACTCTTAATATTTCATCAACAGTTACAAAATTAGGTCTGCTTAGTATACATGAAGGCTGCAAGATAGTGAAGGTTGTCAGAGACCTTACACTTAGAGACCAAGTTAAAGGAGCGTTCACATTCTGTAAACAAAATGATTTGCTTAAACATTAAGTAAAGATAAACCCCTTTTCATACAGTTATTTAATCTTTTCGCAAGCACACATTTTCAGCTTCGTGATCAGCTGAAAACTTCTGAAAACGTTTTGACATAAGGAAAAAGACATTTAATGAGAAATTTCTCCGTTTGTCACAAATTTCAAGTCTATTTATTAGTAGTAATTTCATTTATAGAGATTTTTCACAATTTTCCCTACTTGCATTCAAAGTGGTCTGCTACAGAATTGTTATATGTGGAAATGGGTTAAACACACACAAATTAATCCATTTTCATTGAATTTCTTCAAGAACACTTGAAGAATCTTGCAAATCTGACTATTGACTATTGAATAGATACTTGATCTCAATCTTATTTCTATTAACACTTTCCCAAATATGACAATTCTGGAGCAGACGACTTTGAACATATCTTGTCAAAAAATAGAAAACCTCTATAATTGAATGGATAACCTATGACTTAAAGTGGAAAACATTGTGGCAAAAGTAGAAATTGCTCGTTATGAGCAATTTCTTCTATTGTAACTATGTTTTCAAAAAGCCATCTGCTGAAGAGGCTTCAAAAAGCGTCTATATGAGGGAAAGGGTCAACCTTTCCCACAAACAGATGTTTTCTGATGCCTCAGGACATTGCAGCAGACAAATTTTGAAAACATTTTGGCAAAAGGAGAAATTGCTTATGATGATTAAGCATTTTCTCCTTTATGCACAATGTTTTCAACTTTATTCATTAATTGCTCCTTCATTTATAGAGAGTTCCCATATTTTTATGTCAAAAATACATTACCAGTCATTTATTACCTGATATATACATCTCCTAACCCTTAATTCATCCAGAAAAAGAACTCGCCTAGCGTATCCCTCACGCCTGTGTGATATACACGGTCACCGGTAAATACCGGCGCACGAGGTCAACGTGTCACTTTTAGTTTCCTGGACACACCGACCTACAGGCTTGAATTTATTTTCATTTTTCTAAATTTATTTTCGTTGTCTAGTTAAAGCTTTCGCTTTAACGGGTCAATTCATTCAGTTAAACTGTACATTTACTTCTTGAACTTGAACTTTGTTTATTTATTGTTTGTGTTTAAGTTGTGTTTTTTTGTAGTAACAACTAGCTGAGAGCCGCGGGTGGTTACCCCACCCACTATTTCAGTTACGAGTCGGGTCTTGAATGACCGTGCATTAATTTTTCAATTAATTTTCAACGGTGAGATTTCCCGATCCGGTAGCGATAATATTGTTTATCGCCTTTGTTGTTGTTTTGTATAATTACATAGACATTTGGAGAATATTTAAAAAATATTTTTTCATTGAATTACGTCCGTAAAAACGAGTAGTGAAATAAAAGAATAGAAAATATTATTTTTTGTTTTTGAACTTCGTAATTTGATTTTGTATTTATACTATGTCACATAATGGTGAACAGAGGCGTGGCTCATGCGGTCATTTAGTGGCCTTGTGGGACACGCACTCTTCCTGCATTGCGTGCACTAAGTGCACAAAGGATTCACCATGTGAGTTCTGTTCGTTATGGTCGGCTTCCGTTTGGAAACAGGCCATATCGAGGAGGACTCACAAAAGCCGTAAGAGTAAAACTGTTCCTTTGAAGAAGAAGGTAAGTATTAGCTCTACGAGCGAAGGGGAATTCGAGGGTTTTTCCCCAACAGACTCCACGACTGGGTTGATTAGACGGAAGGACAGAACTTTTCAATCTTCAGTCAAGACATACGCCTCTGTAACAGCCACGACGGGACCGTCTCGAAGTTCGGAGGAACGTATGATATCGTCTGGTCAAAAACAGACGACTGGTGTTAGTGCTGAACCTTCGGGTGAGGCAATGGGGCATTCTCAGGGAAACCTAACAGAATGGCCCCCTCTTTCACCACACTCAGTTGATAGGCATTCTTCGGAAGCCTACAGCAGAGTTCCAAATTACCCGGTCGGCGGGCAGAATTTGGGGACCGGTGATGGAGCATTACAATTGCCTATCATTGGTCCACAGGGTGATGCTTCCGAGCAAAACCCTTATGACTCCGGGCGACCGGGTACCGGGCAACCGGGTACCGGGCAACCGGGTTCCGGGAAACTGGACAGTCATATTACCTTGGTTAAATCGGGCACCGGGCAACCGGGCACCGGGCAACCAGGCAGTCATTTTGAAATGACGAGACCGGTCACCGGGCAACCGGGCAATCATTCTAGAATGATACGACCAGTCACCGGGCAACCAGGCAGTCATTCTGAAATGACTAGACCGGGCACCGGGCTGCATGAAGCGACCGGGCATTCTGTCAGTCAATTCAGCATGACTAATCCATACACCGGGAATGAGGACATGGGTCATTCATTTCACGATGAATGGGAGAATCAGCAAGGCAGTCATTCATACATGACTCGACCTGCCACCGGTCAACCAGGTACCGGGCAACCCGGTACCAGGCAACCGGGATCAGTGCGTCTCGATCGGATAGATACACGTTATCATTCTTTCGCAGCACAGCCTGATTATTTGGATATTCAGAACACTGGTTTACCAGGTTTTAATAACCAACCTGCTGACATAGATTACGGAGAGTACATATCGAGAAAATCATTCCGTTCTCCTAGGGGAACAGTGTATTATTCAAGAGATATTACTCCTCCACGTTACCAACCTTCATTACGAAGGAGTGATCGGTTCTATGACAGACAGGTTAGTGATGCCTACCGTGATCGTCAAATTCCTGATTATAGGAATTTACGACTCCCGGAAGGACACCTCTCCAAGAGGCAGTCCTTTGAAAGGCAATCCCCCGATCGGAATATTGCTTGTTCCGTTAAGGGGAAGTCGAAAAGATCACATACAGTGAGTTCGGCTCCGATGATTGACTCTGTGCAACCTTTCTCTGCTGCGGATAGAAGGTTGAGTTCACATGATCGTCACCAGCTTATGGATTTATCAGAGAATGAATCCATTTCTGGATCGGAAATTGGTCAACCGGTGGGAAGTCCGGTTAAGCACAATACTTCTCGTCGTAGGCCTAGACAATCCTCCACTTCTTCGTCTGACGAAGAAACGGAAAGTCTATTACCTATAGAAGACGAGCCGGCTGCGGATCGTTGGTCCCTGCAGCAGGCTATTGAAGAAGTTTTTAGGGTAGTGCCTAGTACGCTCTGCCCTAAGATCGACGCTCCCCCACGTCGTAAAAACCTTTCAAGTTTGGAAGAACATAATGCGGAGATAGGAGGGTCTACAACTCCATTACAGTTACTTCCGCAGGCGAATAACTTGGGAAGGTTATTGGACCAACTGCAGTCCACCAGGTCATTAGACACTGTTGAGTCAGCCTGGTCGGTCCCACTGGCCATCTCTAAGGAATGGGTGTCTCCTAAGGCTTATGTAGCTTCGAAGGAGTTCTTTCCCGTTAAAGTGCCGGCCTTAGACGGAGATGCGTCCACTTTGGGATTAACTGCACCCACCTCAATCACAATTAGTGCTAAACTGGTTGAGAGATGGGAGGCCAGAGCGCGTCTGGGAGTCATGGTGGCTTCACATGACGATCATTTCGCCATAGCTCTGGCACTTCTACTTAAAGAGGAGAATGTCTCTAGCAGAGTCTTCTCTTTGGTGGAAGGGTTGCTGCAGTGACTGTTACTGATTCGTCAGAACAATCCAGACGCCTTTCGGCGAGTGCAGTAAATGCTTTGTCACAGAGTCGTAAATACTCTGCACCGGCGGCTAAATGGACTAATACTAGGAAGCCCCCGGCGAAAAAGCAGAAACAGGAAGTGAAGGCTGTACCGCCTAAACAACCTCCTTCCACGGGCCGGAATTATGCTAAACCGAAGCCCCGTTTCACGGGAGCTAAGCCGAAGCATACTTCCAGGTATGGTACGGCTCCTAGGCCGCAGCCCTAGGGGTACGCACCTCTCTATGACTATCCCGAGGCCGGAGATTGCAGTAGGGGGCCGCCTGTCATTTTTCAGGGAAGAATGGGGGAGTATTACGGAGGATCGTTGGATTTTATCCGTGATACAAGAAGGGTATCTAATTCCCTTCGTTTCCCCCCCCTCCCATGACAAGCGTGCCCATCGATCTGTCGTCACGCCATCCGACCATGTCAGAAGTGATTACATCACTTCTGAAAAAGAAAGCCATAGAGAGGGTTCTCAACCCCAATACTCGGGGTTTCTACAGCCGTCTTTTTCTCGTTCCGAAAAGAGACGGTCGGTGGAGACCGGTGATAGATTTGTCAGCCCTGAATCTATTAATACCGGTCGAGAAATTCAAGATGGAGTCGGCCCGCTCCATCAGAATGGCTATTCGGAAGGACGACTGGGCGGTCTCGTTAGACCTCACAGACGCCTATTACCACATTCCGATCGCTTCCTCGTCGAGGAAATACCTTCGGTTTGTGGTAAATGGAGAAGTGTACCAATTCAGGGCACTTCCCTTCGGCCTCAAGTCCGCACCTCGAGTATTCACGAAGATTATAAATGCTGTGGGAGCCTTTCTACGAATGAACGGGCCCCAGCTTCTTCAATACTTCGACGACTGGCTACTCCACAGAGCAGATCGTTTAATTCTCCTTCACGATCTGTCTCTAGCCTGGCGGACCATTCTGCGATTGGGCCTTATTCCCAATACGCAGAAGTCGGACTTAGTTCCGTCAAAGAGGTTTACATTCGTAGGGATGACCTTTCTCACCGACCTAGCGGTGATTCGGGTCCCTTCGGACAGAGTCGATTCTCTTTTCCGGAAGATCAGACTCACTCTGGACCAGGCTATGGTAACAGCCCGGTCCATGCTGTCACTTCTGGGGTCCCTGAGTGCAGCAGCCGACCTAGTCAGTCTAGGCAGGCTCCACATGCGGCCCCTTCAGTATCTTTTTCTGTCCCGGTGGCGTCCGTCTGTGGACTCACTGGAACAGGAGATAGCTCTGACGGATTTCTTCAAGTCACACCTTCGGTGGTGGCTGGATCCGTTAATCTATCTACAAGGGGTGCCCTTGATCACATCACCTCCGGATCTGTACCTTTTTACAGATGCCAGTGCTGTGGGTTGGGGAGCTCATTTAGAGCCACAGGGCCTAACAGCCCAGGGCATGTGGACAGTGGAGGAACGTTGTTTGCACATAAACAACTTAGAATTGAGAGCAGTCCTGCTAGCTCTCAAACAGTTCTCTGCCTCCGTTGCGAACACAACTGTTTTATTGTCGACGGACAATACTACTGTTGTGTCCTACATTCGCAGGCAAGGAGGAACGCACTCCCATCTACTCTTTCTGGAGACATGGAAGTTACTCCTTTGGTGCCAGGCGACGTCGTTAGTAGTCTTAGTAAAACACGTCCCCGGCCATTTGAATGTCTTAGCGGACAGTCTATCCCGCCAAAACAAAGTTCTTCCGGCGGAATGGACACTGAATCAGAGTGTAGTAAACTCTGTATTCATGCGGATCGGGACACCACTGGTGGATCTTTTCGCCACCAGAGTCAACCATCGGCTGCCACTTTATGTGTCACCGATGTACGATCCTGCAGCCTGGGCAGTGGACGCACTGACCCTCGATTGGGACCGTCTATTCGGGTACGCGTTTCCCCCGTTCATTCTGGTCCCGATCGTACTACAAAAGGTTCTTCGTTCTCAACAGTGCAGAATCCTGTTGATAGCGCCATTTTGGCCCCAGAGGTCTTGGTTCAACGACCTCCTGGCCTGCCTGTCGGCACAACCAGTACGTCTTCCTCTTCAAGACGACCTTCTGTTTCAGCAACCGGGGCGGCATCTTCATACCAACCCGGCAATGCTTCATCTTCACGCTTGGACATTATCAAGCGATCGATCCGAGAGAGAAACTTTTCTCAAAAAGTTGCCTCTCGCATCGCTCAATCCAGAAGACGATCCACTAGAATCGTCTATGATTCCAAGTGGACAGTCTTCTCAGATTGGTGTCATGCTAGGTCGATCAATCCTGAGTGTCCCTCTGTAGCTAGGATTGCCGATTTCTTTCTTTTTCTTTTTGAAGATAAAGATCTAGCTGTTAGCACAATAAAAGGTTATCGTTCAATGCTTTCGAATACGCTTAAGTTCAAAGGGGGAGAGAGTATTGGTGCTAATCCATTTCTCTCGGAACTTATGCGATCATTCGAACTAGATAAACCCGTTTGTAGGAGTTTAACTCCAAAATGGGATTTATCTTGCGTTCTTTGGTCTCTTACAAAGGCGCCGTACGAACCTCTGTCTTCTGCTTCGTTAAAATTTTTAACTTACAAAACTGTCTTTCTTCTTGCCTTTGCGACCGCGCGTCGTAGAAGTGAGTTGCATGCGCTTTCAGTAGAAACCGGCTTTATCAGATTCAATGAATCTGATGGCTCGTTCACTCTACTTTGTCAGTCAGGTTTTTTAGCCAAGAACCAGTTACCGTCGGTCCTTCCTAAACCAATCTCGGTTCCCAGTCTTTCTGCGAGCTGTGGTCCGTTGGATGCCGACAGACTTCTATGTCCCGTTAGAGCTCTTAAGCTTTACCTTAAGAGAGTTAAAGGGACAAGGGGCCGTAGGAAGAGGTTGTTTCTCCCTCTGATAGGATGTAAGGATATATCAGCGGCTTCTATTTCCCGCTGGATATCCTGTACAATTAAATTAGCCTACACTAATCTTTCAGTTCGCGATCTCTCGTTTTTACGGATTCGTCCACATGAAATTAGAGCACTCTCCACTAGTTGGGCCTTTTCCAACAATGTGCCTTTAGAGGATATTCTTCGTGCCGCGGTATGGAAATCTCAATCGACTTTTTCAAATTTCTACCTGCGATCTATGTCTAAGCAAACTGAAAATCTTCACTCTCTGGGGCCACTGGTGGCGTCTCAGCGAGTTATATGCTAAATTACATATTAGACACAACAATAAAGTACTTAACGATTGAAATTTATCAATCCATTCTCCTACTTTCACAGGCTGTTGTGTCTCAGTACTAAGTAAATAAATTAAATAAAAATAACTACAATGTGCTGCATTACCTGTAGGACTAGAAGTGTTGGCAGATGCCTCCCGACCGATGCTGAAAAGTCATCAGGTAATAAATGACTGGTAATGTATTTTTGACATAAAAATGAAGTTTTTAAAGTAAAACATATTTTTATTAGAAAATACTTACCAGTCATTTCATATTCCCGCCTCCCAACCCCGCGTCGTCAACCAACACTTACTTGAAAACTAAAAGTGACACGTTGACCTCGTGCGCCGGTATTTACCGGTGACCGTGTATATCACACAGGCGTGAGGGATACGCTAGGCGAGTTCTTTTTCTGGATGAATTAAGGGTTAGGAGATGTATATATCAGGTAATAAATGACTGGTAAGTATTTTCTAATAAAAATATGTTTTACTTTAAAAACTTCATTTTTGACTTAATGATATCAAAGTTGTTTGCTGCGGATTTGTTGTATGTGGGTAAGGGTTATCTAAATACTTTGCACTCTGACTCACATATTTAATCACTTTTATTTACTTTATTCTATACACTATCAAAGTGATAAGTTTATTCACAAATAAACACTTTTCCATATGCAGACACATTTTGCGGCATCTGCTGCAGAAAATGTGACTCAGATGTGCTATTTCTCCTTTTACCTCTATGTTTTCAACTCAATTTTAATAATTTAACTACAATGGAAAGAACATTCATCAGTCATTTTGCTTAGATGTTTTCAGTCATATGCTAGGAATCCGCTGTGGTCGGTCAAGTGGTTAACGTCGGGGATTTTGAAACCGGGTGTCCCGGGTTCGATCCCCAGTTGCGTCACTACAGTCATGGTGGAGTGCCCTTGGGCAAGGCACATTTTCTAGCCTAGTACTGGTTTGTTTACCCAGGGATCATGAATAAGTGAAATAATGTTGAAAGCGGCGTAAAACCCCAATAAATAAATAAAATTCAGTCATATGCTGCAGATTTGTTGTTTGAGGGAAACTTTGAAAAGAGACCCCAGATATAATTTCTCCAATTCTTGTAAGGAACTCAAATATTCTTCAAAAAAGTAAAATCTGTTTGCAATGCCCAAATGATGACAGATGAATTAATGTCTACATATTAAGTATTACTTGTTGTTTATAGAGCAATGTTTAGCTTCAATATTTTGTTGTTACATATTACTATGAAACATCAAGTGACAAAAACCATTAACTGTTGTTATTTTTGGTAACGTAATAGGTTCTCAGGTTTTTCTTTGGGATTATAAAGTAATTATACTCTGTTTGAATTATGAAAGACATCAATATAATTTGCATCAGAAAGGGAGAGGTCTTGTTGTCAGTGAAAACAATGAAGACTCAGGCAAACCTGTGGTTACATTATAGTTTTACAGGATTCTTTGTTTTCAACTCTATTGGGATTCGCTAGGTTTCCCTTATTGTCAGGCTTTTCCGTCTGTCTGTGTGTGTGTCTGTCCAGTTGTTAATTTAGCGAAGCTCCACAGCCCAAACCGACGGTTGGTGCACAGGTGCCAAAAGAGCTCAGGGTGTGCGCATTTGAGTTTCATTGCTAAGGACCCACCCATTGCTATGCAACTAGCAAAAAACCGCGTTTTAAGAACAAAAACATTTTTCTATCTTTTCCTACAGTTTTGAATGTGGAGAGCTGAAACTTTGATTTTTAATTTAGGCCTTTGTTTCCAAATATTAGCCTTTCAAAGATAGCCGTTGCTATGCAGCTAGCAAAAATTTCATTTTAAGAACCCAAACCATTTTTCTGTCTTCTCCTACAGTTTTGAATGTGGAGAGCTGAAACTTCAGTTTTAGACATTTCGAGATATTTAGAAAAAACGTATCCATTATGATTTTTGATTTAGGCTTTTGTTTCCAAATGGTAGCCTTTGAAAGATAGGGTATTTTTACAGTCGTTTTTGACTTCAATCGCCCCTAGCGCTGCAGTGGTAGTATTCGATATCAATTTTATTGCACCATCTCATAGAGCTATTCAAGTCTCAGCTTCAAACAGTTTATTTACGTGATTTACCTCCGTACTCGAGTTTCCGAGCTAGAGCCAGAAGTTTGCAAAATATGCAAAGGCAATTCCCACGGCGCCTACCGGCTTGTTCAATAATTACTTTATTTAGAGAATTTCAATAATATTATTTTAGCCAAGATATTTTCAAAGTCATCTGCTGCATATTTGAATGAGGAAATGGGTTAATGAGATGTCAAAACAGAGATGCAATAATCTATCAATGGTTTCGTGCAAAGCAGTTGTAGCTTCATGTAACTACAATTGATGTATTGCTTGAAGCCTGCAGTATGTTTTTTTCCTTTCATTTTCCCTGTGGATGTTTTCTATTTGGACGAATCTATTAAAAGACTGTCACAGCATATAATAAAACTGCTGAACAATCTATTCCTAGAAAAAAGAAAGGCAATTTTTTCATGATTTCTTAGCCCTTTCCCTCATATAGACGCTTTCTGACGCCTCTGCAGCAGACAGCTTTTTGAAAACATAGTGACAAAAGAAGAAATTGCACAAAACGTGCAATTTCTCCTTTTGCCACAATGTTTTCCACTTTTTGTCATAGGTTATCCATTCAATTATAGAGATTTTCTATGTTTTGACAAAATACGTTCAAAGTCGTCTGCTGCAGAATTGTCGTATGAGGGAAAGGGTTAGTAAATTTGTTACCTTTTGTTTTTCAGGTGATCTGAGGTCTTGCGGCACGGTCCATCATGAGGGGCCTTATTTCCACCATTGTTATTTTAGTGTCAACTTGTATAACAAATGGTATGTATTTTATTCATCCGTTATTTCCAGCCACTACAGGCGTGCTAGTCTGTTACCAGGTGTACTATAGTAAATTAGAACACCATGAGCCATCTATGGCAGTGTAGACTAGACTGGTACCTGGTGTAATGTAGTTAATTAGCTCATGGCGACAAGGTCATCAAGATGCAAGAGGGATCCACCTGTATGTACATAACTAAGTACATGGCTTAACGATATCATCGCTCTAGTGACTTCATTTCTTATTCAATTGTTATGAAACTTAACTCGCATGTTCACTAGCATTATCGCCTCTTTTACAAGTTCATATTTAACAGACCTAGGTCAAAGGTCAAGGTCATATAAACTATAATATGTTTGTACAAACAACATTATCAATGTAGAATTTTCATTTGAGAGCACAATTCCTTCATACCTCATATACTGGCTCAGTGTCAAAGAGCTTGGATGTGTAAGCATTTTACCGACCTACAAGTCCACAGTAACTAAAATACTTCTGTGAGAAACCAAGTCATTGTTCTAGCTCTTTTGTTTTGGTACCCAATTCCTTCATTCATCCCATTGGTCAAAGGTCAAGGAAGCCTTATAAACTTGGGAGGGACATTAAAACATTATTTTTCATAAGTTGGATCTATTCCTGAAGTATTTTAAAGATTAATTAGAAACATCATAATTATTGAGTAAATGGTTAACCCTTTTCCCCTTTCAGATGCATTTCGACACAATTGCAGCAGAAGACTTTTTAATTTTGAGCAATTGCAGCAGAAGACTTTTTAATTTTGAGCAATTTCACCTTTTGTCAAAATCTTTTCAACTCAGTATAATAATCATACTTTAATTTATAGAGAATTTCCATATGTTTTGCCTACATATTTTCCAAATCGTCTGCTGCAGTTTCTTTAATGTTTTTTATTTCTTTACAGTGGTATGTAACAGCAGTCCATACTTTTCGTTCCCAACAACTAGTTTTATCATCCGTCCAGAAAACACTGCAAAAGGTAAGATAACTCTCGTTATTTGGAACTATTGGTTGAAATAACTAGTCTGATGCTATGTCAGATATTGTGTGAAAGCTGCTTGCTTACTATTAACCAAGAAAAGGCTTTGAATATATGTTAACTTAACCCTTTGCCACATACAACAAGGTTTCGCAAACCAGCTAGATCCGCCTATGCAAGACTTGATTATGGCCCTTGGAATTGTCGAAATTGCTATAATAGAGCTTGTGTACACAATGGAGATTGATCATAAACAATGAAAGGCTTCAATTATATTTCAATGAAGGACATTCACTTTGTTGACGAAAAAATGCAAGTTATGATACATTTTCACTTGACCCCACCCCTTATGTACCAATATGCCCCTCAGTTGATAACTGTATTTAGCTCTACTGGCCAAAGGCCAGAAGAGATTCTGCTGTGGCGTGGTGTCCATCTTCCGTGCGTCCGTAAACAATTGCTTGTGAACGCGATACAGTCTTTAGTTTTGATTGTATCTCAATCAAACTTATACAGTAGTTAGATATCCATGAGAGCTCGGTTCCTTTTGCAAACCAGCCAGATCCACCCATGCATGACTGGATTATGGCCCTTGAAATTGTCAAAATTGCTTGTGAACACAATAGAGGCTTCATTTACTATCTGATCTTCACCAAACTTACACAGTATTTAGGTATCAATGAGAGCTTGGTTCCTTTCGCAAACCAGCCAGATCCGGCCATGCAAGACTGGATAATGGCCCTTGAAATTACCAGAATTGCTATAATACAGCTTGTGAACGCGATAAAGTCTTCAGTTTTGATTGTATCTCCATCAAACTTATACAGTAGTTAGATATCCATTATAGCTCAGTTTCTTTCGCAAACCAGCTAGATCCGCCTATGTAAGACTGGATTATGGCCCTTGGAATTGTCGAAATTGCTATAATAGAGCTTGTGAACACAATAGAGGCTCCATTTACTATCCGATTTTCACCAAACTGAAATAGTAGTTAAATATTGATGAGAGCTCGGTTCCTTTCGAAAACCAGCCAGATGTGCCCTTGCATGACTGGAATTGTCAAAATTGCTATAATACAGCTTGTGAACACAATAGAGCCTCCATTTACTATCTGATCTTCACCAAACTTAGATAATAGTTAAATATTGATGAGAGCTTGGTTCCTTTCGAAAACCAGCCAGATGTGCCCTTGCAAGACTGGATTATGGCCCTTGAAAGTGTCAAAATTGCTATAATAGAGCTTGTGAACACAATAGAGGCTTCATTTACTCTTTGATCTTCACCAAACTTAGATAGTAGTTAAATATTGATAAGAGCTTGGTTCCTTTCGAAAACCAGCCAGATGTGCTCTTGCATGACTGGATTATGGCCCTTGAAATTGTTAAAATTGCTATAATACAGCTTGTGAACACAAAAGAGCCTCCATTTACTATCCGATCTTCTCCAAACTTAGATAGTAGTTAAATATTGATGAGAGCTCGGTTCCTTTTGCAAACCAGCCAAATTCGCCCATGCAAGACTGGATTATGGCCCTTGAATTTGTCAAAATTGCTATAAAACAGCTTGTGAACACAATAGAGCCTCCATTCACTATCCGATTTTCACCATACATACATGCTCTGGATTGGAAATGACCAAAAAACCATCCCAGAAGAGCATAGGCCCTCATGGGCCTCTTCTTTCAACAACTATAATGTAAGTGTTATGCATAACTGCAGTATGGATTTCCGGCGACATTGATGCATTGCATCAACTTTCTCTTGTAGTATCTACAATATAGGTAAATTGTGGGGATTAATGTGAAAACATTTGCACCGTATGATCTTGATCATCTGAAGAGAGCCGGATAGAATATTCATGTCCATGAATGGATGGCAGATTGGAGATAAACAGTCTCTGTCATAAGTAAAGCTGATTTAAAATAGGTTAACCGTTTCCCTCATATAAACGATTTCTGACGCCTCTGCAGCAGACAGCTTTTTGAAAACATAGTGACAAAAGAAGAAATTGCTCAAAATGAGCAATTTCTCATTTTGCCACAATGTTTTCACTTTTAGTCATAGGTTATCCATTCAATTAAAGAGATTTTCTTTTTTGTGACAAAATATGTTCAAAGTCATCTGCTGCAGAATCGTCGTATGAGTGAAAGGGTTAACGCTTATCTACAGAAGCATTTTGTTGCATAATGATCTATTCACCATGTTTTAAACTCTCGGCAGTAAATATACTTTCATTTCTAGAGATTTTCCATATATTTGCTGAGATGTTTTCACAGTTGTCTGCTTGGTTGGTGTATGTGGGAAGGGGTTTAAACTGCAGTATGACAATGCAACTATTATCACCTAAGGCAGCAGCTACATCTGTATATTGATCTGACCTTTCATACTTACATTTTTGGGGTGGATCCGGGTGCATTTTTTCCCCTTTCCCCAGTACAACTAGTCTGTAGCAGACAACTATTAAACTATCTTGGAGAAAATATGGAATTTTCTCTAAATGAAACAATTATTTTTTGAATAGATGAGAAAATTATGAGTAATTTTTGCTTGTGGCTGCAATGTTTTCAAAAGTCATCTGTTGAAGTTGTGTCTACATTTGAGAGAGGGTTAACTCACTTTTTGTCCTTTCATCTGTCAGTCTTGCCATCTGGAAATGTTTGTCATTTATATATCTACAAAAGTATCATATCTGATGTGAAGTCAAGAAATGTTATGGTAATTTTGACCTCCATTTTCATTATAGCAATTGATAGCTTCATATCCTTTCAGTAACATCATAGTTATGTCTCTTGATATGCATTAGGACAACAGTGGTCCCAAGTTGTTTTTAACCCTTTCCCACATATAGACGCTTCCTGACGCCTCTTCAGCAGACTACCTTTGAAACCACTGTGACAATGTTTTCAACTTTTTAGCTCGACTATTCGAAGAATAATGAGAGCTTTACTACTCGCCCCGGCGTCGGAATCCGCGTTGGCGTCTCCTTCGGCGTCCGGTTAAATTTTAGGGCAAGTTGGCATTTTCATTCATAAGTACTATTCTTATTTTGAATATAGTTACATCTTATACCTTTCTTTACATTGAATGCTGAAAATGCTCAGTGTGACCTTTTTGGGGTAAAAAACATGATTTTGGGTGGTTAAAGTTTTAGGGCAAGTTGGTATTTTCATTTTTTGTTTTACTTTTTCTCAATAAGTACTTGTGCTAGGGCTTTCATATTTTGAATATAGTTACATCTTATACCTTTCTTCACATTGAATACTGAAGATGCTGAGTGTTACCTTCTTTTTGGGGTAAAAAAACATGATTTTGTTTGATTTTGAGAATTTTGAGATAAATTCATAATTTTTGGTTACATTCCTTTAAAGTTTCGTTTTTAGCTGATTTCGAAGAAAAAGGAGGACTTTACTACTCGCCCCAGTGTCGGTGTCCGGTTAATGTTTTAGGGCAAGCTGGCATTTTCATTTATAACTCCAATACCCTTCATTTAAATCACTTCATACTTCACACATTTGTTAAGGACCATCACACAATTAGGTTACACAACTCCATTGTATCCTAAATATGGAGTTATATATGGCCCTTGATTGACTTAGGAAATTTGAATTTTTTAATTACACATATTTAACTGTATGTATCTTTTCAGTTGCTTTTACATGTAGAGTATATATAATTTAATAGTACTTAAAGGCAATATACTAAAATAGTGCTTCAGTGAATAAGCATTGTAAAGTCGAGCGCGCTGACCTCCGACAGCTCTTGTTTAAATTGTTCTACCTTTTTATATAGAGGTTTTTACATGTTTGCCAAGCTGTTATCAAAGTCTTCTGCTGCAGATTCGTTGTATGTGGGAAAGGGTTAAGTTTTCATTTATACAGATTAAGCTAGTAAGAGAAGCTAACGGAATGTTTATGGTCAGCACTCACATTGCGCACATGCTCTACAGACTCAATAGTCAAGAGAAAATTCTTCAAAAGTGTTTACAAAAATTTATCTGCTAACAACATTTAATTAAGTACAATAAAACTGCATTGGACAACTTTGAAAGTAAAACTATTCTCTATAAATCAGAGTGTAATTATTGCAGCCACGTTGGAATGTATCTTTATTTTGGAAAGGGCTAGTTGAACTATGTCTGTCAAATAAATTGATATGAGGTGATACTTATAATAGTGACTTCTGTTTTATATTCTTCTTAGGACAAATTTGGCATGTCTTGAATCTAGAATGTAAAGCCTAATTGAACAAATTGTGGGAAATATTTGTTTTTGAGCAATTACTTTTCAAAAGTTGACTGCTGCAGTCTTTACTGGTTTGTTACAGGTATATGATTGACATTAATAATGGATAAATTCATCAGCTAAATTAAATACCTTCTTTAATGGTTAACTTATTCAACATTCAGTTCTCTGCTTGGAAAATGTCTGTGGAAAAACTGGGGGCATAATTTACATACAAAGTCAAAATGATTGAGGGAGGATAGGAGAAATGCTTGCCACCACAAACTATCATTTTTCCACAATGTTTTCAAAAGTGGTCTGTTGCAGTGTAGTGTTTATCAGTGAATGGGTTAACCCTTTCCCTCATATAGACGCTTTCTGACGCCTCTGCAGCAGACGGTTTTTTGAAAACATAGTGACAAAAGAAGAAATTGCTCAAAACAAGCAATTTCTCCTTTTGACACAATGTTTTCCACGTTTAGTCAGAAAATCTGTTCAAAGTCGTCTGCTGCAGAATTGTTGTATGAGGGAAAGGGTTAAAATATGATGGGGCTCAGATTTTCTTTTGTTATGTCTCACTTTGATGGTGTGAGATAAAAACCCATTATCACTTGGGTCATTTGTTGTTTTTGTAGTTTTTATTGGCCCGATCTTTTAGATAGTCTCTCAGCCCTTGAAGCAACGCTGTAAATTCTTTATTATCATTTATATATTTCTGGTTTATCTGTCCTTAACATTATCTATTTTAACCCTTTCCCACATACAGACACTTTCTGACGCTTCTAGGGCATACAACTTTTGAAAACATTTTTACCACAATGTTTTCAACTCTATCCAATAATCATATTTTCAATCATATAGATTTATCTCGCATCAATTAATCTATTTGTTAATTCCTCGCAGAATCCCTCTTGCAACATCAGAAAGAGCATTATCTGAAAATTGAAAAAAAGAAACACCGGGGCCTTTAAATAACAGCTTCTATGCAAAAATGCTTGCAAAATACCAATTATTTTTAGGACTTTTGTGAGACCCTTGGCATCGTCATCATTTTCTGCATCGTCACAAAACCTCAACTTTACCTCATAACTCAAAAAACATTTAACAATTTCAAATGAAACTTGGTACACATCTTTCTAGGCTTTAATAATTATTCAGTAATGCTCCTATTTCGACTTAGAAATGCTTTAGAAATTAATGTGCCGAGAGTTCAAATATGGACGCTTGTTAACATTATTAACATTCGCGAAGAGGAACGTGAAATATGCTGTGAGGCCCGTGCGTCAAAAAATTAATGGTAAACAAAGAAAAAGCGTGGCGGATTTAGCGGGGGCCCTTAGGGCCCGTGCCCGACTCCCCCACCCAACGAAAGAAGGCACGTGAAATATACAGTGGCGGATTAACCGGGGGGGCCATAGGGCCCATACATTGAAAAATCAAACCTTCCAGCAGCCCCAGGTCGTCAGCACTGCAGTGCTTTTATTGATGTTTGTTGCCAAGATACAAAGGACCCAGTTCCTAATTCTAAAACAAAAGAGTCTATTTGGAATTGACACCAGTACCATTGTCTCCAGAGTTAATTTGATATAAACCCTTTCCCACATGCAGACACATGTTGAAAATATGCAGCAGACAACTTTTGAGATCCTTTTGGCAAAAGAAGAAATTGAGGGATTCTCCTTTTGCTAAAAATTTGTTCATCTCTTTTCGATAATTATATTTTCATTTGAAGAGATTTTCCTTATTTTTTGCTTTCAAAGTTATCTGCTGTAGATTTGTTGTACGTGGGAAAGGGTTAAACAGGCTGTGTCTGTCAGCTGTTCATCAATTAAAGTTAACAAGTTCCTTGCAGGCTTTGATCATATATGCATTGGCATTCACTCCCTATGGGCTCTCTCTGCCTTGTTGGTGGAAGAAGGAAAGTTTGAAGCTAGTCTTTCACAGTGAGCTTTTCATCATTTAATTAAACTTAGCAGGTTTGCAAATGCCTCAGGATTTTGTACAAATACTTGTACTCCCAAAGGATTGACTTTGTCATGGCATGATAGGACTTAAACGATGTGCATCTAATACAGCAAAAAAGGACCTACATTTCTATATGGTTCTGAAAGTGGCTTATGAAAGAAAGGACACTGTTAGATGTTCTAAATTAACTTCAACTTTCTAGTAGTTCCAGGGTTGTATACACAGACTTGACTTTGTCATGTCATCTTCTTGAACACATGCCCAGCTGCCATTGTTCAGTTAATATGATGACAAAGGCAATTGATCAAGAGGACCTCAGTTTGAATCCAGGCTTGACCATTCAATCTTTCAGATGATTTACAAAAGTCAAGGCCTCATCTGTCTTCAAACAAGTGGCTAAGAAGTCTGAGGAAAATAATGTGTTGATTTTAAGCTCACCTGTGCACGAAGTGCTCAAGGTGAGTTATTGTGATCGCCCTATGTCCGGTGTGCGTCGTCCGTCGGCCATCGTCCGTCGTGCGTCGTCCGTCAACTTCTTCTCCTCAGTAACCGGTGGGTCAATTAGGATGAAACTTCACAGAAAGCATCCTCTCAATAACCTCACCAGATTTCCTTCAAATTTTTGGGATCCATGCAGAATTCTGGTTTCCATGGCAACGAAATGAAAAAAACTTCAAAATTCTTCTTCTCCCAAACTGGTTGGCAGATTTTCAAATAATTTTGTAGAAATGTTCCTTGGATGACCCTCTATCAGATTCCTTCAAGCCATGTTGATTGGTTGAAAAACATGGCCTTGTCCCACATGAAATAAATCTGCAGCAGATGACTTTGAAAACATCTGTAGAAAAAATGGAATATCTCTTACCATAAAGGTTTAGTTTAAGAATTGAGTTGAAAACATTGTTCCAAAAGGTGAAGTTGCTCATTATGAGCAAATTCTCCTTTTGCCCAAATGTTTTCAAAAGTTGTCTGCTGTAGAGGCATCATAATGAGTATATGTGGAGAAGGGTTAAAGGATATAAATAGGTAAATGATCTGACCTCAGTGATGTAACCGAAATACTGTTGAAATAGAGTTAAACTTTAACCAATGAATGAATCTTGATCAAAATGGTCCTGTATATAGTTACACTATGCCCAGTTAAACGTTGAAGTCTGGTTTTCAAGTTGGTCAGTAAAACATGCAACACTTGTCACTTGTGCAGTAAGATTGGTTTTCCTAATAACATTTTATGAGTTCCTCTGCTTTAACCCTTTCCCTCATACGACAATTCTGCAGCAGACGACTTTGAACATATTTTGTCAACAAATGGAAAATCTCTATAATTGAATGGATAACCTATGACTAAAAGTGGAAAACATTGTGTCAAAAGGAGAAATTGCTTGTTTTGAGCAATTTCTTCTTTTGTCACTATGTTTTCAAAAAGCCGTCTGCTGCAGAGGCGCCAGAAAGTGTCTATATGAGGGAAAGGGACAAAAACGAAAATGTAATCAAAGTGGGAAAAGTATAATTGCTCATCTTGATCACTTTCTTCTTTGCCATTTGATATTTTTCAAAAGTGATCTACTGCATAACCTTTCTGTCTGACACTATTTTCTTCATTAATCCTTTCCCACAAAAAATGCATCTGCAGCAGATGACTTTTTAAAACATTGTGACCAAAGGATAAATTGCTCACAATGTTTGGCCCAATACACTATGAATACTTTCATTCATAGAGTTTTTCAATATCTGCTGAAGATTTGTTGTATGTGGGAAAGGGTTAAAGCTTTCAAGATCTATGAAATTGGCATTACCATATACAGTGGCATCCATTCCCAAAGGAGCCAGACATTCTTGCCATCTTTATCCTGTCCCTCAACATTAATTAACCCTTTCCCTCATTTCTGACGCCTCTGCAGCAGACGGCTTTTTGAAAACATTGTGACAAAAGAAGAAATTGCTCAAAACAAGCAATTTCTCCTTTTGCCACAATGTTTTCCACTTTTAGTCATAGGTTATCCATTCAATTATAGAGATTTTCTATTTTTATTTGACAAAATATGTTCAAAGTCGTCTGCTGCAGAATTGTCGTATCAGGGTAAGGGTTAACAGTAGGATTAATGAATAGAGTTGAAAACACCGTTGCAAGAGGAGAAATTGCTTGTTCTGTGCAATTTCTCCATTCGCCACAATGTTTTCAAAAGTTGTCTGCTGCAGATGCATCAAAATATAAATAGGAAAGGGTTAACTAAACTGTGGCTAAATCTTTCCCATTTGTAATTTTAGTCATGTCAGTTAATTTGTTTTAATGATGCTTAACGCCTCTTTCAACAATGTTACAGCAATAGCACAGCATTTCCTGGATAATTTACTATTACTATCATTTATTTTGACACCATTTTTAAAGTCTTTGGTATGACCCGGCGGGGAATCAGAAACGTCCTGCCCCTGAGGCGGACGCACTACTACTACTCCAAAGAGGTGGTCATGTCAGTCAAACAAGGGTGTCTTATTTACCTTGTCTACGCATCACAAAGGGGATACAGGAAGTGCAACCATTTTTGCTACAATTCTAGTTATACATCGGAAGTTAAATGCAGATCTCTTTTTAATTAACCCTTTCCCTCATATAGACACTTTCTGACGCCTCTGCAGCAGACAGCTTTTTGAAAGCATAGTGACTAAAGAAGAAATTGCTCAAAACATAAGTCATCCATATCAATTAAAGAGATTTTCTATTTTTTGACAAAACTTGTTCAAAAACGTCTGCTGCAGAATTGCGTATGAGGGAAAGCGTTAATGTAGACTTACAGTGAAGGTTCGTTCTATTGAGACCATGTAGGCATAGACCTACCCGAATTCTTGCTGTTTACAGATTTTCACCTGATTTGGGGGTGAAACCCCAATTGCCCACTCAACACTTTTCCTCACATAGACGCTTTCGGAAGCCTCTGCAGCAGACAACTGTTGAAAATATTGAGACAAAAGGAAAAATTACTCAAAACAAGCAATTTCTCCTTTTGACACAATGTTTTCAACTTCTTTCATAAATAAGAATTTCATACTAACGGATTGTTCAAATTTCGCCTAGATGGGTCCAAAAGTTGCAGATTTGTTGTATGTAGGGGAAAGGATTAAAGAACCCTGTATACAGCACATGCAGGAGGTTGTTACATTAGTTTGTTTAATGACTAAAAACCCTCATTCAAACTTGTTAAAGCATTTTAAAGTAATTTCCCTCTAGAACCCACCATGAGACTATGTGTTTAAAAGTATGTTCTGAATATCATTGCTCATTTTGACACATTCAAATAATTTCCATATTTAGTTGGCAGATTGGATTATTGTAATAAAATCTGTCAGACTATTGATTGGCGGAATGTTGAAATATTTAATCCTTTCCCACATGCACACACTATTGATGCTTCTGCAGAAGACAACTTTTGAAAAAAATTACTATCAGCGAAGTTAATCATTCTTATTTCTCTCACAATGTTTACAACTATACAAAAATTAAACTTTCATTTATAGAGGTTTTGTTCTGTCCATTCGTCTGTCTGTTGGTTTTAACCCTTTGCCTTATACGACAATTCTGCAGCAGACGACTTTGAACATATTTTGTCAAAAAATGGAAAATCTCTTTAATTGAATGGATAACCTATGACTAAAAGAGGAAAACATTGTGGCAAAAGGAGAAATTGCTCATTTTTAGCAATTTCTTCTTTAGTCACTATGTTTTCAAAAAGCCATCTGCTGCAGAGGCGTCAGAAAGCTTCTATATGAGGGAAAGGGTTAATAGTCTCAGGACGATAACTCATAAAAGGGATGGTGGATTTGAATAGTTTTTGAGCACACAGGTTTAAGACCATAAAATGCAGCTCAAGTTCAACTTTGGTTACACATCACCAATTTTGATGGAGTTATGGCCCTTATCAACTTTTCAGCAAAAATGCTGTCCGCATTATAGCTCATTGAAGAGTCAATGGATAAAAATAGTGTTTGAGCACACAGGTTTAAAACCATAAAATGTAGGTCAAGTTCAACCTTTGGTAACAAATCAACCATTTATGAAGAAGTTATGGCCCTTTTTCAACTTAGAATTTAAAACACAAAAAATAATTAGTTCTGAGATTTAATTAATTTACACATACGGGTTGTTGGACTAAGATATGTTTTGGTACAGAGATTAAAAACTATAATTTACAGGTCAAATTCTTAATTGTACTTTGATTACAAGCTACTAATTTTTAATATGTCTTCCTTTTCAATGTTGAATTTGCAGGGGTGGAAAAGATGTACATTAGTGAAAACAAATTGGTTTAGACTAGTTCATTGTAGTTGGCATGTTTATGAGAAAAGACATGAAATTTCACACACATATTCACTAGCATTGCCTCTTGTACAAGTTCGCTTTTCACCTACCGAGGTCAAGGGTCAAGGTCACAGTGACTATTATAATTTTTTATGATCACTGTGTACAGATATCTTTTACTCAATTTATGTCTAAAAAATGAGACATGAATATGACAATAACGTTAACAAAATAATCAATTGCATAGTTCTTTGGTGATGACTCTAGATTTATTTACAGGAACAATACTGACAAATTTAACAGCAAAAGATCTGGATGGCCCAAAAGAACTTTACTTTTCGATACCACCGAGCACTGCCAAATTTGTCACCCTAAGTGAGCCCAGGGGTGATAGCATGTCAGGGAGATCAGTGAGTATCATACTTACAGCAGAACTGGACAGTGATTTTACAGTAAGTGTATCTACGATTATCATCATGTCAGACTCCATGTTCCTCTTGGAAGATTGACACATAAGAGTCGGTAGTGATCATTTGTAGATCCTCAAGAAGACCTTGTGCCAAAATAGTTAATTAAAAGAGCTGTTTTTAGCCCCACTGGCTGAATGCCAGTCAAGCTTATGTCAGGGAAAATTGTCTGTTGTGAGTGCGTCTGTGCATGCATCTGTGTGTGAACTTTTAGCTTCAAACAAGCTTCTTCTTTGTATCTATTGGGACAATTGGGATAACACTTTATAGGTTGCATCAATATAAATTTTATCTATGAAAAATTCGGATTTTTATTGAAACTGAAAGAAAAAAACGTTAAAAGATCTTCTCCTCCCAATTTTGTTAGCCGATTGTCAAATATTTCGTAAAAATGTTACTTGTTACTTGATTGATCCTCTTTCAGATTCCTTTAAACCATGTTGGTTGGTAAAAAAAATATGAATGGCTATAGTGAAAATATGACGCTAACTTTCAAATAATTTTGTATAAAGATGCCTTGGTTGATTCATTATTAGATTCTTTTAAGCTATGTTTATTGGCTAAATAACATGGCCACTTGTTGGAAGGGTCTTAAAGTGAAATTCCTACAAGTACATGTGTGGCTGCTTTGCAAATAATTTTGTAGAGATGGTTCTTGGGTGACCCTCTATTAGATTTCTTTAAGCTTAAGTGAAACTTTTAAAACATTTCTACTCTTAAACTCATTGGCTGATATTTAAATAATTTTGTAAAAATGCGCCTTGATTGACCCTGTATGTGCTTCCTTCAAGCCATTTTCATTGGTTGAAAAACATGACCAACAGGTGGCGAGACTGTTTTGCCTAATATGGCTTTAGGGATTAAGTTTTGCTTAATGTCAGTGAAGGGATACTGGCCCTCTGGAGTCTCTTGTTATATTTCTGAGCTATTGTGATCAACTTATGTCCACTGAGGGTTTCAACAAATTCTTTAAATACCACTGGGTCAATTTCATTGACCCTTTCCAAGAAAATCTTCCAGGTGGGTCTCTACATTTGCAAATAAAGAATTCTGGATGCTATTTCAACCAAAAGAAAATGAATTATTACAACTTGAAAGTTTTCTTCTGAATCTACTGGCACAAGATTGTTCCTTCGTTGACCCTTTCCAAAAAATTACCTTAATGAAATTATTTTGCCAAAACACTGCCAATAGCTGTAACAGTTAAGCCTGCTATTGTGTTAACAATTAGTGCATTATTAGCTCATCTGCACGTCCGTCTTTGTCCATCAACTTTTTTCTTTGAATGACTTCTTCATAAGAACTGGAGGTCCTAGGGTCATGATATTTGACCAGGAGGTATCTGGGATAGAGTGCTATAAAGTTTCCTCAAATAAATGACATTGACCTACTTTCAATGTCACAAGGGTCAAATATATGAAAACTTTTCAACAACTTCTTCTGAATAAGTAGGAGGCCCGGAGTGATGATATTTGGCCAGGAGGTACCTGGGATAGATTGCTATAAAGTTTCCTCAGATAAATGAATTTGATCTACCGTCAAGGTCACAAGGGTCAAATATATGAAAACCTTTCAACAACTTCTTCTGAATAACCAGGAGGCCCGGAGTGATGATATATGGCCAGGAGGTACCTGGGATAGAGTGCTATAAAGTTTCCTCAAATAAATGACCATCACCTACTTTCAATGTCACAAGGGTCAAATACATGTAAGCCTTTAAACAACTTCTTCTGAATAACCAGGAGGCCCAGAGTGATGATATTTGGCCAGGAGGTACCTGGGATAGAGTGCTATAAAGTTTCCTAAAATAAATGACCTTGACCTACTTTCATGTTAATCAAGGGTCAAATATATGAAAACTTTTAAACAATACTTCTGAATAACCATGAGGCCTGGAGTGATGATATTTTGCCAGTAGATAGCCGGCATGAAATTCTTTTTAGTTTCCTCCAATATATGACCTTGACCTACTTTCAAGGTCACAAGGGTCAAATATATGAAAAGCTTTAAACAACTTCTTCTGAATAACCAGGAGGCCCAGAGTGATGATATTTTGCCAGTAGATAACTGGCATGAAATGCTATATAGTTTTCTTCAATAAATGACCTTGACCTACTTTCAAGGTCACAATGGTCAAATATATGAAAACCTTTAACCCTTTCCCTCATACGACATATCTGCAGCAGACGACTTTGAACATATTTTGTCAAAACATAGAAAATCTCCATAATAAAATGGATAACCTATGACTAAAAGTGGAAAACATAGTGGCAAAAGGAGAAATTGCACGTTTTGTGCAATTTCTTCTTTTGTCACTATGTTTTCAAAAAGCTGTCTGCTGCAGAGGCGTCAGAGAGCGTCTATATGAGGGAAAGAGTTAAACAACTTCTACTGAATAACCAAGAGGCACAGAGTGATGCTATTTTGGCAGTAGATACATGGGACAGAGTGCTATATAGTTTCCTCCAATAAATGACCTTGACCTACTTTCAAGATCACAAGGGTCTAATATATGAAAACCTATACACAGATTCTTCTGAATAACCAGGAGGCCCAGAGTGATGATATTTTGCCAGTAGATACCTTGCATAAAATGCTATTAAGTTTCCTCCAATATATGACCTTGACCTACTTTTAAAGTCAAAAGGGTCAAATATATGAAAACTTTTAAACAACTTCTTCTGAATAACCAGGAGGCCCAGAGTGATGATATTTTGTCGGTAGATACCTGGCATAAATTGCTATATAGTTTCCTCTAATAAATGACCTTGACATACTTTCAAGGTCACAAGTGTCAAATATATGAAAACCTTTAAACTACAAGGAGGACCAGGGTGATGTCATTTTGCCAGTAGATACCTGGCATGAAATGCTATATAGTTTGCTCCAATAAATGACCTTGACCTACTTTCAAGGCCACAGTTGTCAAATATATAAAAAGCTTTATATAACTTCTTCTGAATAAACAGGAGGCCCAGAGTGATTATATTTGGCCAGTAAGTACCTGGGATTTAGTGCTATGAAGTTTCTCAAATGGATGATATTGGTCTGTAGCATCCTTGCGCACAAGAGGCGCAATGTTGCATAAACTCCTTAATAATGGGTAAAAAGATCTGAACCAAATTTGGTATGGATAATTCCAGTGCAAAACCAACCTAAAGTACACATGCAAGTCGGGACCCTCCTTAAGGAGACAGGTCCAGTACAGGAAGCCAGAGAAAACTCATTTAACTCCATTTTCAGTACAAATTAAGTAATCTATATCATTTAGTGTGGAGCATTCTTATAGAAGACTCCAGATGTGGAATTCTTTGCAAACTCACTTTTCTTTAGAATATTTTCCCACATTGCTCAAATATCCAGGTGAGCAATACAGGCCCTCTGGGCCTCTTGTCTATAAACCTTCTGAAAGAAGCTGCTGGGTTTTGATATAATTATTTTAGTCCATCAGAAACAAAAGCTACCAAAGAATACTATATTGTTCACTTATACCTAGAATCCAAACATACACACATCAGTCCAGAATCTTACTTTCATTATTTCAGCCTGTATCCAATCAGAAACTTTATTTCAATGTGGATGACAATGAGGGAGGAGAAGGCAACATAGTAAGTATAGAATTAACACTGTCTAACAGGGGTTGGGGAGGAGAAGGCAACATAGTAACACTGTCTTACAGGGGTTGTTATAGATTACTTTAGAACCTTTTGAAAACATTTTTGGAAAAGGATAACAAACTTCAGGTTGACCTTACTCATCCAAGGATTAAAGTCAGATATTTTTGACACTAAGGGACCATTTCCCACAAAAACTATAATTCTGGCTTGAATACTTTTGGAGTAATGCCCATGTTCATTTTTCTCAGCAAACGCATGTGTTCTGTAGTACATTCTTGTGTTTTAGCTCACCTAAGCACAAAAAGCTGAAGGTAAGCTTTTGTTAAATTGCTCATAAAAAACATGTCCCCTTTTTCATACAATTATTTCTGCTCTTGTTTTGAAGCATAATTTTGTTGTGTTCTCTTTATCAGATATTTTCAATTTGAAAGAGTCAAGAGTTACAACATCACAAAGGTTAATATTCGATTCAATCGTGAATGACTGTGTACTATAAAGTCCTGTTTTAATTTCAGATTATCTTTGAATTGAACCTTTTCATAACAGATATCAATGATGAAAAACCTGCATTTGGACAGAGTAGATATGAATTGGATGTCAAAGAGGTAAGAGGTCTTGATTTATCAGCTTGAAGGCTAGAGAGGATTGTTTTTCTTATAAACCTAATGGAGTTAATAGGTTTATCTTTTTTTATATCACCTGAGCCAAAGGCTCAAGGTGATCTCTTCTGATCACTCTCTGTCCGTCGTCCGTCATCTGTTGCCCGTCATCTGTCGCCCGTCATTTGTCGTTAACTTT
Organism: Serripes groenlandicus; assembly: GCA_031761405.1. Lineage (NCBI taxonomy): Eukaryota > Metazoa > Mollusca > Bivalvia > Cardiida > Cardiidae > Serripes > Serripes groenlandicus. The sequence continues at coordinate 42,829,465 of JASEVX010000004.1, forward strand.
TATCTTTAAACATCATCTCCTCTTTAACCACAGGACCAATTTTAACCAAACTTCACAGGAATGTTCCTTTGATGGCCCTCTTTCAAAATTGTTCAAAGATTTAGAAATCTTCCTGTCCAAAAATTCTGGCTCGATTTGAGGAGCTTGTTTTCCTTATATGTGCATTTTAAAATCTTTAAAAATCTTCTTGTCCAAAAGTACCAACCTGATTTAAAGATAATTTGGCACACATGTTCCTTGGGGGACCTTCTACCAAGGTCGTTCCAATTAATTTGATCCGTTTAAAAACATGGCTGCCAGGGGCGTGGCTTGTTTTCCTTATATGTGCATTGGTAAAACTTTAAAAATCTTCTTGTCCAAAAGTACCTGCCCGATTTGAAAAATAATTTGGCACAAATGTTCCTTTGGTGACCCTCTACCAAGATTGTTGAAATTATTCTGATCTGATGAAAAACATGGCCGCAAGAGGGCAGGGCTTGTTTTCCATATATGTAATATAGTGAAAACTTAAAAAAATATTCTTGTACTAAATCACTGGCCAGATTTGAAAATAATTTAGCATAAATGTTCCTGGTGTGACCCTCTGCCAAGGTTGTTAAATGTATTCTGATCGGCTGAAAAACATTGCCACCAGGGGGGTTGCTTGTTTTCCTTATACGTATAGATTAAAGACTTTGAAAACTATTGAAGTTCTATTAACCCTTTCGGCACCAAAGTCGCATATATGCGACATCTTGGCTCAGCGCCGAATTCGAATTTATGCGACTTTTGTAACGCCCCTCGTATAGTTTCTGCTGAGCCAAGCTGTCACATATATGCGACTTCGGCGCCGAAAGGGTTAACAAAAATAAATGAAAAAGGTATAATAAAAATAAAATGTTCATAGACTGTTAATAAAACTGATTTCAAAAAACATTTTGAAATCAGTTACTATTATTTCTAAGAAACGCCTGATTTTATTTGGCGCTGAGAACAACTTTCTGCTATTTATTTGGCGCCGAAAGGGTTAAACAAGGTGATCGATATAGGGCCATCATGGCCCTCTTGATTAATTCAACAATAGAAAGAATAATGAGGGATATGGGCAGTGTGTGAATACCTATATTTCTATGCTGAAGTAAATAAACAAATGTAATATTATGTTAACCCTTCCCAACATACATCAAGTCTGCAGCAGAGGCCATTGAAACATCTATCAATGAAAGGATTATTGAATAGAGTTGAAAACATTGTGTCAAAAGGAGAAATAGCTCATTATGAGCAATTGGTGGTGTAGTGGTAGAGCATCTGCATCAAGTGTGGGAGGTCTGCAGGTTCGATTCCCCGGCCTGGTCATACAAAAGACTTTAAAACAGTTTGTTATGGCTGCCCTGTTTGGCGCTCTGGGCTGCATGACGACTGACTGGACTTATCCAGGAAACTTGGTGATATAACTGAAAAATTGTTGAAAGTGGCGTAAAACACCAAATAATCAATCAATCTGTTTGCCGCAATGTTTTTTAGAGTCGTCTGCTGCAAGGGGCGTCAAAAAGTCTCTGTGTATATATATATATGTGGAAAGGATAGTTAATTATATATTTTGTATATTATACAGGATACAGCCGTTGATACTGTCATCAAAACTATCACAGCTCAGGATCCTGACAAAGGGCCAGGTGGATCTTTTGATTTCTTTATGGAGGTCAGTACAAACACAATATGTTTTTGTGTCTCCTTCCTTGGCAGGATGACACATGGGGATCACCTTGTCATTATCTGTCTGTCAATCTTACAGTCCCTCTTGCTTTCATTTACTGACATATTGGCATGAGCACATGTCTTCCTATAACACTCTTTGTTTACAATTACTGACATATTGACAGATTCACATGTCTTCCTTTACACACTCTTTGTTTACAATTACTGACATATTTGCATAAACACATGTGTTCCCTGGAACATTTTAGTTTACAATTACTGACATATTGGCAGATACACATCATTGAACACTCTTTGTTTACACTTGCTGACATACTGACAGATTCAGATGTGTTCTCTGGAACACTTTAGTTAACAATTACTAACATACTGGCAGATAGACATCCTTGAACACTCTTGTTTACAATTACTGACATATTGACAGATTCACATGTGTTCCCTTGAACACTCTTTGTTTACAACTACTGACATATTGGCAGATACACATCCTTGAACACTCGTGTTTACAATTACTGACATATTGACAGATTCACATGTCTTCCTTTGAACACTCTTTGTTTACAATTACTGACATATTGGCATAAACACATGTGTTCCCTGGAACATTTCAGTTTTACAATTACTGACATATTGGCAGAAACACATCCTTGAACACTCTTTGTTTACACTTGCTGACATATTGACAGATTCACATGTGCTCCCTGGAACACTTTAGTTTACAATTACTAACATACTGGCAGATAGACATCCTTGAACACTCTTGTTTACAATTACTGACATATTGACAGATTCACATGTGTTCCCTTGAACACTCTTTGTTTACAATTACTGACATATTGGCAGATACACATCCTTGAACACTCATGTTTACAATTACTGACATATTGACATATTCACATGTGTTCCCTTGAACACTCTTTGTTTACAATTACTGACATATTGGCAGATACACATCCTTGAACATTCTTATTTACAATTACTGACATATTGGCAAATACACATCTTCAACACTCGTGTTTACAATTACTGACATATTGACAGATTCACATGTGCTCTCTGGAACACTCTTTGTTTACAATTACTGACATATTGGCAGATACACATCCTTGAACACTCGTGTTTACAATTACTGACATATTGACAGATACACATCCTTGAACACTCATGTTTACAATTACTGACATATTAACAGATTCATATGTGCTCTTTGGAACACTCTTTGTTTACAATTACTGACCTTTTGGCAGATACACATCCTTGAATACTCTTGTTTACAAGTACTGATATATTGCCAGATACACATGTGTTCCTTTAAATACTTTAGTTTACACTTACTGACATATTGTCTATGCCACATTGTTTCAAAATTCATTTGCTGCAGATGAGACAAAATGTATCTGGATGATAAATATTCACCTTTTTCTTTTTCTTTGAAGCCTGTTAAAGCAGCAGCCAGTTCTGATTCCTACAAGAATACGTTCACGATCGACCCGGTGTCGGGACAGATTAAAGTCAATCTGAAACTGGACTCGAATGAAAATAACTACTATGAATATACACTGATGGCCAAGGTGAGTGTTTATCCTTCCCTGATGCAGATAACGTTTAAAACATCTTTTAAAAATATTGTGAGAAAAGAGAAATTGCATATATTGACCATTTCCCCTTTTTCTCAAAATAAGACATATATTTATTAGTCAAAAATGTCCATGATTTGTGGAGAAAAAAAAGAAATAGCCTATTTTGATTAATTTCTGCTTTATCAACCATGTTTCTCATTCTTACTAAAAATTCAACTAAAATTTGTTGAACATTTTTATGCTCAGATATTTTTGGAGGTAACGACTCAAAAGTGTCATATCAGTTAAATGGTTAACTTATTTCCTGATATGTTATGAGGCAATGTCTGCTGTGGAAACATCTCATTTAAGGAATTAAGGAAGTATACTTTTGGGATAAAGCTTTAGACATTAGGCATCCGTCAACATCTTCTCCTCTGTAACCTGTGGGTTAATTGCGATGAAACTTCACAGAAATCACCCTATCAATGCACCAAAATTCTTTTAATTTTTTGTTATCAATGCAGAATTCTAGTTTCCATGGCAACCCAAAGAAAAAAACAACATTCAAAATGTTTCTCCTTCCAAACCAAATGAACTTAATGAAAAAAAAATCTCCTCCCCCTAAAGTATGTGGAAGCTTCCCAAATAATTTTATTAAAATGTTCCTTGGTGACCCTCTATCAGATTTCTTCAAGCCATATTGGTTGGTCGAGAAACATGGCCATCAGGGTGCTGGCTGTTTTGTTTTATATGGCTATAGTGAAATCTCTTAAACATGTCCTCCGTAAGTATCGGGCTGATTTTGTGCCTAATTTAGTAGGAATGTTCCTTGAGTAACCCTCTATGAGTTTACTTCAAGCCATGTTGATTGTTGGAAAAAAAAATGCATTATTGGTCCTATTCTGCATAAAAAAAAGGGTTATGAAATTGGGAAATTTAATTTTGTGTTTATAGGACAAAGGATCACCAAGCCTGACAGGCACATCAGTATTACTTATCCGGATCACAGATGTCCAGAACATGCCTCCATACTTTACCAACCTTCCATACAGTAAACAAATCTACGAAAACGCAACCAAGGGTAAGTACAGTGTAAACCCTCAGTACTGCACCCCTGAGGAGCAGAAACCTCTGCAGGCAAGCAGCAATTCTCTTACAAGACCTCTTTCACACATATAAGCAAAATCAATGCAGCATATGAACTTGGGCAAGATCTGAAAATGTTTTCATAAGTCAACAGCTGACTTAAATGTCTCAAGTAATCAGAATCATGGGAATAGAAGATATATTTGAAGAATTGCTATGTACAAGATTTCTCAGTCACCATTTCTTCTGTCACATTAAGATGCAGTGCAATCTCTTCAGCAACTGCTGTTTTGGCATTACTTTAAGCCCTTTCACAAATGCCGACACATTGTGATGCATCTGTAAAAGGAGAGAGGAAATTGACTCAGATTAGTTATTTCTCCTTTTGCCTAAATGGTTTTCAATTATTAAACATTTGTGTTATAGAGTTTCTATGTTTTTGCATGATGTTTGAAAAGTCATAATCTTCCAATTTTGTAATGGACTAAGTCTATGTGGAAAAGCAGCACGTTGCTTGGGAAGATTGTTGTGTGGAGTACTGGTGTGAGAAAACCAGGAAATGCATGAGTAGGTGAACTGGCCTCCGTGATATAACTGAGAAATTGTTAAAAACGGCGTTAAACCCCAATCAATCAATCAATAAAATCCAATTTTGCTGTATCTCGAAATTTACCCTATTCACTATATTCATGAGGCAAGTGCTTGATTTTGCTGGTGCTAAATGTCAATCTTAGACGACCTGCATTAAGCCAGTCATCAGAACTATATATACGAGCCAGTGAAGTTTAACCCTTTCCCTCATATAGACGCTTTCTGACGCCCTCTGCAGCAGATAGCTTTTTAAAAAAACTAGTGACGAAAGAAGAAATTGCTCAAAACAAGCAATTTTTCCTTTTGCCGCAATGTTTTCCGCTTCAAGCCATTGGTTATCTCATTCAATCATAGGGATTTTCTATTCTTTGACAAAATATCGTTCATAGTCGTCTGCTGCAGAAAGGTTGTATGAGGGAAAGGGTTAAGTTTAGTGTTAATGAGATTAGGAATAGATGTGATACTAGTAGAATTACACTGATAGATTTTTAGCGGAGGACGCAGCTATTGCATGTACTTGCCTATCTGATTCTTCCATGTATGCGAATGTAATGAGATTCTTGCAAGTACTGAAATGTCTATCATAAGAGGTTTGTGATCCTCAGAGGAGCTCTTATACAGAGTATATACATTGTCAGGCTTTTAGTTTGTTAACCCTTTACCTCATATAGACGCTTTCTGACATCTAGGTGTGCAGCTACAGCTTTTTGAAAACATAGTGACAAGAGAAGAAATTGCTCAAAAAGGAGCAATTTCTCCTTTTGCCACAATGTTTTCAACTTTTAGTCATAGGTTATCCATTCAATTCTATAGATATGTTCAAAGTCGTCTGGTGCAGAATTGTCGTATGAGGGAAAGGGTTAGCTTATTTTGATTTAGGAGCTTCAATGTAACTGTGGACAATTACATGTCAGATGTTTTAACATCACTTGTACTGTGTCCCAGGACAGCTTATCTTGTATCTCTGTTTGTGTTGGCCACTCAGCCAGCTATGTTGTCTACTGACAATTCATGGTTAACCCTTTCCCACATACAGCAAATCTGCTGCAAACATTTTGAAAACATATCGGCATAACAATCCGAAGCCTTTATAAATGAAAGATTGATTTAGTAAACATTGTGAGCAATTTCTCCTTTTGCCGCAATGTCTTCGAAAGTTGTCTGCTGATGATGTTCCAAATTGCACCTGTAAGATGGAAAGGAGATTAACCCTTTCCCTCATATAGGACACTTTCTGACGCCTCTGCAGCAGACCGCTTTTTGAAAACATAGTGACAAAAAGAAGAAATTGCACAAAACGTGCAATTTCTCCTTTTGCCATAATGTTTTCCATTTTTTGTCATAGGTTATCCATTCAATTATGGAGATTTTCTATGATTTGACAAAATACGTTCAAAGTCGTCTGCTGCATAATTGTCGTATGAGGGAAAGGGTTAAACAGACGGCTTTTTGAAAACATAGTGACAAAAGAAGAAATTGCACAAAACGTGCAATTTCTCTCCTTTTGCCACAATGTTTTTCCACTTTTTGTCCTAGGTTATCCATTCAATTATGGAGATTTTCTATGATTTCGACAAAATACGTTCAAAGTCGTCTGCTGCATAATTGTCGTATGAGGGAAAGGGTTAATAGCAGACCGCTTTTTGAAAACATAGTGACAAAAGAAGAAATTGCACATAACGTGCAATTTCTCCTTTTGCCACAATGTTTTCCACTTTTTGTCATAGGTTATCCATTCAATTATGGAGATTTTCTATGTTTTGGACAAAATACGTTGTCGTATGAGGGAAAGGGTTCAGTTTTGACTCCACTCAACTTCTTGTTTTTGTCTAATGGTAACTGTTGGTTTCGTTACTGACAATTTGATAAATACTTTAGACTGAAAAGCAAGTTTCAAAAGGTTAAACTCTTTCCAGGAAAATTGCTTTTTTTAAAACAGGGCAAACAGGAAAATGAATGATAGAAATAAAATTGAGAGAAATTCAAAAGCACTGAAAAAAGATGATTATTATTTCTATAATTATGAATTTGGAAATTTGTAAAATAACCAAACGATAATGGCAATGAAAGTAGTTTATTTAGTAAATACTAAATAGGTATGATTGTGTGAATTATTTCAGTAGATTAGATAAATGTTTTGATGTGTAAAGTAGACTCGCATACTGTACCTTTTTTTTTTGGGGGGGGGGGGGGTGGGGGGAGGGGGGGGGGGGGCGGGGGGGGGTGGGTGGGGGGGGGGGGGGGTTTACAAAGAATTAACTTCTGACAACAGTTTAAAGTGAATTAGTTAAAAAATGCAAAGTTTATTCAAATGAATTTGTATTGCTTTAAGTGAAAATATTTTTGCAAAAATAAGAAATTCATAACCATGAGCTATTTTTTCCACAATGTTTTCAAACGTTTTCTGGTATGAATTGCATCTGCATGTAAGAAAAGGGTTTAATATGGCCAGAGGTGAAATATGGAATAAGAAAGAAGTAAATACTTTGATTCACCTA